>VYZX01026240.1:273209-319873 GCA_013401335.1 Brachypteracias leptosomus
CGCGCCCGAGGGCGGGGCTCTCCCTGCGGGCGGGGGCGGGCAGGGCCGGCTCCGCGGCGGCGGGTCGCGCGGGGTCGGGGCGCCTTGTGACGTCACGCGTTCGGGCAGTGGGCCTCCTGATGTCACGCGGGGGCCTTTAGGGTCAGCCCTGAGGTGGCGGCGCACGATCTTGCCCTCAGGGCCCAGCCCGCCGCTCCCGTGCCCAAGCCGTCGGCGCGGCAGGAGGTGGACCCGCCCCGGGGGCTGCGGGGCCCGGGAGTGTGCGGGGGGAGGCCCTCACCCACCGGCACCTCGAAACCCGGTGTCAGGAAGGTGCCCCGGTAAGGGGCCGCAGCGGGACCCTCGCCCTACACAGCCTTGCCCAGGCCCAGGCCGTCCGCCCCCCCCACCCCCAACCCCTGTCCGTGGTGAAGCCCTCCCTGGCTTTCACCGAAGGAAGCTTTGTGCCTAAGGGTGACAAACACGAGCCAGCCTTGCAGCTTCAGAGGCACCGGGAGTGGCCTTGCCCAGCTTCGGGCCCTCAGCTCCCAGCTGCTTGGAGAGGGGGAAGGAACCACCGAGCAGCTCCCGAACTGTGCAAACTCAGCACCCATCTCCAGCTCTTGAATCAATGGATCCATTTTCCAGCTACCACGCATGCCACGGAACATCCCAACTGCTAGTTCTTGCCACCTTTCCAAGTTCAGGTTTGACCTTTATGCAGGAGGATTTCTTTTTAATTTTTCTCCTGTTTGTGCCACTGAGGGTGGTAAGATGAGTGGTGGTGCAATAATAACCGATGAGCTGTTAAAAAATTTGGAGAGAAAAAGTTCTGCTTGAGGAAGCTTGAAAAAGCTGTAATATATTGTTGTATTAAACTTGTAGTTGGAAAAGGAAAGTGAATATTTTGAGACATCCAGAAAAATCACCAAAAAAAATCACGAATTACACAAAAGCAGAGTTGACCTCTTACTTGGCCTGCTGTGTTTAGGGAGCCAACAAACATGGCAGTAAGAAAGAGAGTGTCCAAGAATATTCCATGAGGAGAAAATAGAGAGCAAGGAAACAAATAGCCATAGCTACTTGTAGCTATAGAGGCATGTATGAATATATACAGGCAGTAAGAAAACTGGTGCCCTGAAAAGGAAGATCTAGCAAGAATGGAAAAGCCTGTTGCTATACTTGGAGATTCCAAAGGGATCATGACTCAGGCTCTGTACAAAGGTTTGTGACAGCTGGAGTTGGACAGCTAATCTCATTTCATTTAAAAAATGTCAGAAGTTGTTCACACTTCCATGAGAAAAAGAGTTGTCAGCAAGCATAACTGAGACCAGTAGCTCAGAACAGGCTTCCCTGAAGCCCAGCAGAGTCCCAGTGAGTCCACACCTGCCTCCCCCATTGCTCTAATGTGCGTGTGCCATCCTCTCATTTTTGCTCACGTTGCAGTGTGACACTCTCTGCACTGCAAGCGTGACTTGGGCACCATGGGCACTCTGGTACTGACCTGTGACCTGAAACCTGTTTTCTGTGGGATTGTTCCTATGTCAAAATGTAGGTCTTGCTGTGTTTTTAGTTTATCGGTAGGAACCTGCACGGAATGCTTTAATGAGCATTGTAAAGGGTACTGTAAGAGAGTCAGTAATTAGGTTGCTGTAACATTCTCCTCATCTACTTGGCTTCCCACATGCCATAATATCATTTAATAAGATGTCGTAAACAACCAGGAAGCTGACCAGCAGTTCTACTGAAACGGGACATGCCCGTGTTGTCTCCTCCTCACCCCTACACAAGGCCATTAGTTAATAAGGAAGAATCATCCAAATTTAGGATATATGGGTCAAAGAAACTGGCACAGCTCAAGCCTTTTTTAATTCCTGCAGGTGGGGCAGGTTATCATGTTCCAGGGATTGATGTTAATCCAGTGGAATAAAAATCCCGAGTGAAATAAACAGGGTGTCAGCGTCAGTACCACCCTTCTAAATAAAACTTCATCAGCATTGAACATTAACTGTGTTAAGAGCTTTGACTGACTGGTGGGTTATGGCTTTGTTGGTTTCTTTCTTGGTATATAAACAATGTCTAGATTCATTTGTGATCCTTTTAACATTTCTTCGCCATGAGACCTCCTGATGGGCTCAGGGATACCATACCACTGCTCAGTTTGATGCTGTCTTCCCCTTATGGGGTGGCCTGATCTTTATCCTGCCCTTGTCCAAGGAGAGCTTTTCTTCCTACTGTACCAGGCTGAATACCAAATCTGTTTGGGGGCCAAAAGCCACAAGACATGGACCATATACCTCAAGAGAGTGGGAGAGCATGGTTTCTTCCCAGGCAGGAAGTAGTAATGGTTCCTCAGGGCTTCTTCTGCTCCCTGGTGAATAGAGCTGGGCATATAGTTTTGCCCTGTGGGACCCAGTAGACACTGTTGTCTCCACTGGCTTCAACTAGAGGGACTTTGATGAATAATGCCCAGTGGCAGCCCAGTCCCACTGCTGAACATGTCAGGCACTGTCCATCAGATGGACCACACAAGAGTTCACTTCGCTACCTCTTCCCCAGTCTTTCCCATAAACCAGTGTGCTCTACCCTGCTGTTCACAGGTTTTGCCATTGTATTACTGTACACCGGCATCCAAGAGGAACAAGGATCCTTCCTAAATTTAGGGCTGTCCATTTGGCAACATTATAAATTTTAAGATTAATGGGAAAGTGACTGATAAAGGTACCTAATAAAGCCATAAATGGTGTGTTACAGGAGAACACTCTGTTCCTGCTTCTGCTTTTGAGGGGAATACTATGTCTTCAAAGTAGGGAGGACTCTGGGTTGGGGTTTTTTTGTTGGTGGGGTTTTTTTTTATTTAGGCTTCCAGGCATTGTTCATGACTCACTGAATTCTTTCCCACCTCAGCTTCCGGTCGGCACATGTGGAAGGCCCGTCTCCAAATCTGTTTACTTATGGTAAATGCTCCATGTTCTGAGAGGAAAAGTATCTCTGAATCTCCAGCATGCAGCTTCTTACCACCCCAGAACTGGGTGACAGGATAGGGAAAGGCTACACAGGCAGCTGCTGCTTGTCACCTCTTCTGAGGTGAAACCTTTTGCACTGAGTGCTGCTGAGCTCTCCTAAGTCAGCTGGGCGCTGTGGGAAGAACAGGACTTTGGTTGGGAGATTCACTATTACCCAGCATGTTTGCTGAGCAAATAAAGTCACTACTTTTTCCTTTGAATTCCTACGCAGGTTTTCAAGTGGAGAGATCTTTGCCACGGAGAGCTCTTCATCCCTCTGTGCCTTTCCACTCGGAAAAGGTGAAGTCCTGCTTATAAATCACTAATGCAGTCATGTATTAGAGGGCACACTGCCTCCTCTTAACACCTAACTTATTCCCTTTCTGTGCAGTCATCAGACCTGTCTGCTTTTAATAAAGGCTTGTGGGACTCTAGCAAACATGACTCCATCTGTCTGTTCCACTTCAAGGCTGTCAGTGTTCATTTCAGGCTGCGTTTCTTGCAGGCAAAGTCTCTCTCTGGTAGCTGTCCTTACAAGGTTTCTTCAAATTAGATAGAGTCAGCAACACTAAAGCCAACAGAAGCATTCACTGTCCGGTTACCTACATAAACAAGTTTGTTCCTTGTCATGAAAAACAATACAAATGAAAAGTGAGTATTATTGTTCCCATAGCTCTACATCAAACTCACTGTTACATCCTGAGTCAGGAAAGTGGCTTTATCAAGGAAAGGACTTAAACATGTGTTTGCAGTTAATTAAAAGGCCTTCTTTGAAGAGAGGCAAGTTAAGCATGTGCTTACACACTTTTGTTTGTGACCTGTGAAGAAAGACTGTGGCTGTAAGTGGCATTAAGGTAGGAAATGAAGGATGTCTTGCTCTATAAAGCAATTTCTTCTCCTACCTGGTTACCGGATCTGTGAAATCTGGGCTCTTTGCAAGTCAGTGGCAGAATTCCAGCCAAGTTGAGGGGGTCAGTATATCAGTTCTTCTGAACCTTGCAAAGCAGATTAGAAAACCCACTTCTTCCCCTTCCAAAATATTTTTTTCCCTAATAAAGAAACAACTGTTTTGAAAATATGTCTTTCTTATGTCCAGTTTTGATCTTTCCTTTCTAGGTTAGTTATTTTGCTTTCTTACTGTCAAGCCATTCATTTGATCCCATGGCATTTGGCAGCCTGCAACTGCTTCATAACTTCTGGCACAATTAATGGAATTCATGGAGTGAAAAAATATCTTTGCAGCTGATTGATTGGTAACATTTTTAATTATTACTGAAATAAATTATCCTTCATACAGCATTTTTAATAAATCTTATTGTTAAGCTCTGCCTTTTACTATCTTTAGAAAGAAAGTGAGATCACTAGCTCTAATCTAAGCCAATTCTCTTGGACCTGTGGCAGTGAGTGTCAATGAATCAATGGGTATTTGCTGAGGACAGACGCTGAGAGGTGTAGGCTAATCACTGTATCACCTACCTACAGTATCAGGCCCAGTCACAGAACTTATAATGTTTTCTGGCACCAAAGTTGGTGATTTGGGAGCAGGGATTTCCATTGTCACTATAGGATGCTAGAATTCATTGGTGTGGGATTTCTAAATGTCTCTTGATGAAAGAAGGTCACTCAGGTCCTTCGAGGTAAGTCCCTAGAAGTCTCTGCAAGAACAGCTAATACTGTAGGGAAATCGTAAATGTACATGTCCTGGCATTTGAAAAGTCAGTTCAAAACTAGTTCAACAAGTGCAGCTCTGAATTGTGAGAGGCTGCAGAACACCTCTGTGTAATGCTGCTGAAGAAGAAATGCCCTATGGTGGCACATTTTGCCCTGAGCAATGGCGCCCTCCTGGTACACTTCCCTGTCTCCTGGGAGCTCAGTTACATCAAGGACACACTGTGTAAAGATCTGATTTCAGTCCCCGGGACTGAACTAGGCAATATAAGAACTTTGTCCAAGAACAGGACTAGCTCAGAAGAGGAAGATCTCCAGGCAAATTGGAATGAAAGCCACCAACGCTGTCTGTGTGCATACCGAGCTTACAGGGCGGTTCCTGGAACAGCCATGAGCACAGGATGTGGCACATCCTATCATTTCTGCTCTGCAAGACAGGGCCGCCTGCAGCACATCAGTGTGGTGGCACAGGAGAAGCGGGGCATGCTTGGGCATGGGGGCCCCTGTGCAACACATGTTCATGGGCTCCCACTTTGACCCAGCACCAACAGGTCTGATCTGGAGGGCAGCCTCAGGCTCATCCTCAGCAGGCAACCCAGGTGCACCTGGTGCTTCCAGCCAGCTTGGCTACCCACACATCTCTGCTCCTCTTTTTTTATGCAAAGTCCTTCAAGTGGCCGAGCTCTAGCATGCTCGACATCTTGCCATTTATATATTAGATATTAATTGTATCAGCGGGAGATGGATTAATTTCCCTTTATTGCATAAATGGATAGATCTGTGTAAAAATGGTGTAAAGACACCATTTATTTTACCGCTTGTGTTTTCATTAGATCCTGTTGTAGGTGCTGTTAGTAGCTGTTCGTCAGACATTAGCCAAGCTCGTGACAGAGACTGCCCTTTCTAAGCTGCAGATATTTAGAAAGAAGCTATTTGCCATTCCAGCAAATGATGTCATATAATTGTCATCTACTAAAAGCAAGTTTGCACCCGCTATAAACATTTTATGCTCTCATTTTGAGCGCTGTTTGAAAAGCATCTTTGCCCGGAGCAGAAGTAACATTTTTTTCACTTTTGATCATTTAATATTGCCTCTCCCCAGAGCTGATGCTGTGATTTGGAACGTCCTGCAATCTCAACTCTGAGACCCACTGGATACTGTTCCTTTCCCCATGCATCAAATGTGGCCTTCATGGAGACCTGAAGGTCTGTGCTATGTCAAATCATATCCCAAGACAGCAAGCATAAACATGTTAACTTTATGTTCTGTAACTAAATCTATTCATTTTTAGAACTGCCTTCCACAGAGGCTGTTTTGTGGTCAGCTTAAGCCAGTCCAGCTACAAGCTGGTGCCAAAAAGGGCAGTCACATTTCCCCTTCAGAAATGACATTCCTGCCCCCAACTAGGCCTCACATCCAGCAATTAGGGCATGGGATGCCATGAGGAGCATCAGCTCTGCCTGCCAGTGCAACCAAAACCAAATACTTTTGCTTCAGCATTAGTTTTCAGCCAGTTCAGCAAGTTAATCCTATTTACCTAAGGCTGCAGGACTGCTAGAGCTGACACATAGGACCATGTGATTAGGGTAGGGAGAAGTCTGTGATCATATACTGGCAACAGCCCCTAGTTGCTGATGCTGATCGTGAAACCACAGCCTCAACTGGACAATAAGGGAAGGATTCATGCCTGGGAATTGGTAGCTGACACACAAACATCTTCAGATCACGAGTCTCCCTTTAGAGTCAGCAGAGATCTAATCAGCTTTGTCAGTGGAGCCTGCAGTGTGGTTTATCTCCTTCTACCCTGGTATGTACTTGATTAGATGAATCCCATCCTTAGAGTGCCCATTTCTGTTGTGGACTGGTGTGAATAGCTCAAAGATTAAGTCAATGAGGTGACTCCTGCCCCCAAGTGGCAGTTTTGCCCTTTATAAGACAAGGATTTTTCTTACTCATACATAAAAACATGAGTTAAGTGTCTTCTTTAATGCCACAAGCTGAATAATGTCAGAAGGAAGAGTAGAATCCAGTGGCCCATCATATTAATACTAATGCTTATACCAATTTACTAGAAATGTGATGTTCAAAGCTGTGTCCCCAAGCTAAAACTCACAGGCATAGAGGGGTTGTTTTGATTTAATCAGTCACGGGCAGCCAACAGCTCCCTCAGAAGCAAACAGCAGTGGTGACGGCTTTTGGAAAACACGTCATTTATGTAGGTGATTACGCACGGAGGGGCCTCACTTCAGGCATGAGTTTTCAAAAAACCTTCAGCTAAATCTTACAAGCTAATTCTATACAACTCATTATGAATGGCTAGTTGCATAGCAAAGTAGTGACTGTGGACATTGTTTCTTGAAAGTTTTATTTTTGTTGACCTGCTTTATATCCAGCCAGATGTTTCTGTCTTAATGTCTGGGAAAATGCAAGTTCACATCAGCGTGGGTGGATTGAATGGTGTGCCACGGTAGCTGCAGAGCCCGTGGAGGGAACCCATTTCTATCACTAAGATGGCAAAGCAAATATTAAATACAGCAGTTACCATGCCTGTCCCAGCACAGACTTGTCCATCAAGTTTCCAAGTAATCTGTTTGTGAAACATGTGCTCCATTGCCCTTATTGACTAACAATGTCTATTATCTGGTTAGTTAACAGTGGGGATAAAGGTCTTTTTTCTACTGTACATCAAGCTCCTGTGCAAAAAGCTGCAGTTCAGCTGTGTATAACCTTAGGATCGTGAACAGTGCCAACCAAAGTTCTAGGAATATGCTTATTCAGTTTTTTATTAGCCACATATAACAGACATACTTTGTGCCTTTGCTAATTGGATAGACCAGAGCCAGAGCCTGTCTCTTTCTTGGAAATTTCCTTATAGGGAGATAGTCTCCTTGTAAAAAAGGGAATATGTAAATAAGCAAAACATGTGCTTATTTGATGAACAAGATCACAGCACACCAGTGTTGTTAATGCACTGGTATGTGCATTTTATATCACTGTAGCGATACAGAATCACTTTAAGTACTATAAAAACTGTTAAAAATCAATGAATTAGTAGATCTTTTTCAAGCTGGTCTTCAGAGCTTCTGTGCTTGTTAATAATGACAGCCAGCACCTTTATGTCTAATCCTAAATGGGAAAAATGTTTCCCACATGATCTTTCAGATTCCTGGAGGCTTGGTTGCTGCCTAGAAGCACACAGAAAGACAGCTGATAGCGTTTGTGTGTTCATGTTTCCCTGAGGAGTCTTAAGAGTCTCGGCTGACATAGTCTTCTGTGGGAGGCAACCGTAGAGTGGATTGTCCTTCAGGACACTCTGTGTGGGTGAACACGGAACAGCCCCTCCTGAAATGTTCAGTATGGTGTAATGCAGGCAACGCGTAGGCTGGGAAGTATTACAGGAGGGAGAGGAGGAGCTGCTTGGTCTCTGTCATTATAACTCACTGTGGTTATATGGGATGGTGTCCTGGCATTGACTCTGGCAAGACTTAGCAGTCACGGCAGCTGGGGCAGTCTAGCAGTGCTAATGGCCTGGTGCTTCCTACCAGGGCATGTAGTACAGCTGAGTCTTTTCTTTATTAAGGTTATTCATCCTAGCTCTACATGCCATCATGTCCTCCTGGCCTCTTTAGTCTCTCCCTCACCTGCTGTAACTGTGTCACACAGCCTGTTTGTGCTGGCTGGGATGATACCACAGGTCCCTGCACATGGACATCCCTCTCTGGCAGCCAAAACCCAAAGGCTTGCATGTCACCTAAATCCAGTCATGGGTAAAAAAGTGAGTGTTGATCCCTTATCATATTCAGCCTATGAGAAGTCTACTTCGGGTTGCCCAAAAGGAGGACCACAAGCAGCAAAGGCGGTTGCAACAGTGCTGAGTCCTGAGCCCCAGCCAGGCACTCAGCCTTCAATGCTCCCTGCCCTGGGCAAAGCCCTGGTTACAGATCTTGGACCTCAGTGCCATATCCTCTGACTGACATGCCCCAGTATAACTCCAAACTTGGAGGCAACTCAGTTTCATGTTTCTATATTATCTTCTCCATCCAGCAAGGGAACCCGACATGGATCTGTCCTTCTGGGCTGCCAGGAGAGCACATGTGCTCGGGGACCCTCCTGCCCACAGCAAGCTGACAGGAGCAGCAGCCCTGCAACCAGCTCCTCATGCTCACTCCTGTACAGCTGTTTATCTTGGAGAGATGTAGCCTTTAGAGGGGAATGATCACCTCCAGCTTTTTCTTTTCAAGAAAGGCTGCCTGTGCAGCCTTTGGGTGTGCCTGAGTGCCATGTTCTGCAGTCTGCCCACAGCCTGCTGAAGCCACCAAGGTGGCAAAGCAGCTAATAATTAAACCTGCTTTTTCAGTTTTACTGCTGGAGAGATGCTTCTGTAGCAAAGCACTAAGGAGAATACAATGCTCCTTTACATCAAGAGAATAACCAGATATCTAGGGTAAATACTGGCCTGCATTTAGCATGCTAATTTCTGTGCTGCTATCTACTTCCCCTGACAGTTTCGTAAGATCAGTGAGTTCTTCAGCCTCTTAAAAATTCCTAAGGCTGTTGCTTTTAAAATGAAAAGGGGAAGTAGTTGCAGTTCCAAGATGGTCTCAGTTTGGGAAATTTCAAATGACCACAACTGTATTAGAAAATGTGCACAGGCATCTATCTGTACACAATCTTGACAATTACAAATGTGGTCTTTTGCCCTGAGTGACTGTTTGAGGTATCAGTTTAGTGTACGCATGTGTGCACACACAGAATAGATGCATTTCAGGAGGAAGGTGAAGAGCAAGGATCCCTGCTTTCCTAAATCCTGAGAAGACATTGTTGGCTATCTCATGGTGGAGACCAGTACAGTGGTCAGACAATGTAATATTCTAGGCTTCATTGGTTCTAGTAAAAAACCCAGCGTGACTGAAAAATACAAAGGAAATGGAGCAGACAGACAAGATGGAGCAAAGACAGCAAGAGAGGGGAAAAAACAAATCAAAAGTAAATAATAGATGGAGTTAGTTACTTCCACTAATTCCAAAGTTCTTGCTTCATTCTGCCAGCTTCAATTGATTATTGAACAGTGAGGACAGTTTCTACAGGTTTCTCTTTAGCTAGATTGACTTATTAATAAGATGTATTGTTTGTAATAGACATAAGAGTATCATTTTATAAGAACCCTCTTCAGGAAGTAACAAAACGCTTGCTCAGTTTAAAGCCTGCCCTCAAGTGTTTTTTTCTGGATGGGTGTTATACTCTTGAGGCTTTATTCCACTGAGTCATCCCCAGGGAGAACAGAAATGAGGAATGGTGGGGAAAGAGGTTTGGAAACAAATAAACACTTTAAATCAAGATGGCACTCTGTATGCAACCCAGGCCACAATAGCATCAATGGCTCCCACAGGGCCAGGACTCCTCCTGCATTTTCAATCAAAGGACAAAGCCCAGTAATCTTGCCCTAGCTTTGCATACTTCAGCAACTTGCCCCAGTTGTTTGCAGACCTCTCAGTTCATCGGTGTCTGACATATGGCAGATGTCTCCCAGAGCTGCTGAGCACCCACACTATTGTCCTTCTGATGTCACCCCAGCCTGAAACATAAAAGATTTGTCCGCAGGAGAAATGCTCAGCATCTATCTGGAGCTTTTAGTAAGACAGTTCTTATTGGGATATATTTTTCCAAAAATGTCAGGTTTGTTTGGGAATTCCCTGTCCTTCACAGTAGCTCTGAGGGAGATAGAAGGAAAATTTACTGATAATCTCAAGGACAAGTTCTCAAGTTATTGCTCAAAGGTTGATCATTAGGAGCTGTGGCGCTGATATGACTTTAAACCCTGACTCAGAGATTCTCACATCAAAGACTCCTGCCTAAATTGCATACTGTCTCTTTGAAATCTAGCCAGCAGTGGTAGAAAGGTTTCAGATCATGGGGAAGCTGTCTCATTCCTCAGTATCTTAGCCCTGCAGCCTGTCTGTCCCCTGGCTGCCAGTGTCTTCTGGCAAGAGCTGCCATGGTCACTCAGGTCCAGATATTGGGAATGGTTCAGAAGCAGATAAATAAAACCTTAATAAGGATCAATATGAGAGAAAATCTGGAAGTAATATGCAGCAAAGACATGACCCTAAAACAACAGTTGAAGGGGTCAATGGACTTTTTGTTATGATATTTGGCCCACAGCTTGCAAAAAAGTTTCCTTATAACTTACAGAGGAAGAAGTGGCAGATTCTAAATGAGAATTCTCATTTATAACAGGTGCCTCGCAAAGGCAATTACATGGAAATCCTTTGCTTCCAACAGTGCTGAATTAGGGTTAATGTTTCTACCATCCCAGACAAATGACAATGAAACCCCAAGTAGCTGTAAATAAACTGCTGTTGTTTAAACAGCCACTCTCACTCTCGTGCCAAAAGATGATTAGCTCAGACAAAATAAGAAGTGGGAAAAAATACTAAATATTATCATTTGATACCTCCTCAGTAATCTATATAAAATTACTTAAAATTATCCTTCCTCTTTTTTGAAGAAATAACCACTTCCTAAAACACATAAGCAGGACTGACACTACCCTGAGCAGCCTCGATGAGAATGCAGAGCTCTGAGTGCATGTAGAGACAAGCTCACCCGGTTAATTCAGAGTGAACTTCCTCTTCTGTGAAGGGAGGAACTCAGGCTACTGTGCTGTCAATCAGAAGACTGGTATTAATTTAAGTAATAAAATTAGAAGGTTAGATGTTGCTATTGAGAGACTTCCAGTTTACCCAGTGGTCTGCATTGGTGTGTTGCGAAGGACTCAGTAGCTGTGCAAAGACAATGTATCATCATGGATTTGTTTTTACTAGCTACCTGCTTAGAACAACACCAAAACCTCACTGCCAGGTAATGCAAGCCCCAGATATGAGTTTCCTTAGAATAACTCCCAAGTTGAGAAATGTCTAGTGTTCTTTTCATGCATTTATTATTATTTATTATTTACCAAGGGCAGGACAGGGCCTCACTGTAATTAGGGGTCTTAAATGTGTTGCAAGTGGTTAGGGACATGCTGTGCTGAGACTGGGTACATGTCCTCTTTCTCAGCACTGCTGAGGCTGATACAGGACAGGATGATTTACAGCAGGAGTTCTCCTGGCACTAAAGTGAGCAGTTACTGTTCTTCAAGGCCAAGTCGCCAGGGAGAATGAGCCTGTAAATGGGGGAAGAGGCTAATTCTCTTGTGTTCGGTTACTAAAAAGAAGAGTAGAGACAATTCTGTGTATGCATATGCTGAAAGCTGTCCTTACTGTTGCAAAGATTTGGGTTTATTCAGTGCTTTCTTGTTGATGCTTCTGATTTTCTGTAAAAGAACAATTGATGATTTTACTGTAGGATCACTAAAAAAAAAATAATTCACAGCTTGGTTCTGTGGGATACTGGATTAGGACTAAAGCTGACAATGTCTTTGTTAGCACATGTTTGTATGGTAACAGGAATAATAAATTAATGCAAAACATACACTTTTTTTCTCCATCTTTGTACCAATGCCAATTGGTTATGTACAGTGTAACTTTACATGTCCACTAATAACTCCCAAGTCATGAAGAGTTAAATAGCATTTTCTGACATGTATGGATCTGAAAGTACTTCAATACAACATAGTAATTTCTTCAATCCCACTTTAGAAAAGTGATTATTTATTTTTTTTTTTAAATTTGGCTGTTAGCCTAAGCTAAAGTTGTGGAGAAACAGCTTGGTAAGGGGCACGACCTGGAAACAACTCCGATTACTGACAGGAAGTTTCGCATACAACTCAAGCAGTGCAGATCTGCAGGCCACTGGCAAATACTGCAAATCATTGCAATAATGCTGGGCTTGGAATTGACCTCTGTAGGAAGTGCTATTTCACTTCCAGAAAGTTGCCTTGAAAATGGAATCTAAACTATAAGAAAATAGGAGTAAAAATGAAGTGACCATTAGAACATCTGCTCAATTGGAGCCAGGCTCTAGGATTTTATATAAGGAGTTACTGCAGAGCCAGATTTGAAAACAAAACTCCTGGTTACTGCCTGGCACAAACCCGAGGCTGAGTTCCCTGGCTGGACTTTGCCATTCAGTTGAACTCATTCCCTGGAGCACAAGCAAAGGACCATGCTTCCAAGGCCATGATTAACTCACCGCTGCCTGCCAACACTTAACCGTCTGGTTTGCACCCACAGCCGTGCCAGCAGCAAGTGCAAATTAGCAGCAGTTACAAGATGAGTCTGCCATGGATTCTTTTAGCCAGAACGTGAGACAGCAAAATGAACATGGAAGGAGGTTAAAAACACACACAAATGAAGGTTGTGGTTTTTCATACAGAAACTCTATTCTAAGCCTCTAAAACACAGTTTCCAGGGCTCTGCCCAGAGAAATTCCCTGAACTTAGGCAATGCAGGGTCTAGATTTCAGTCCCTCGCTTAAGATCAAGTAACTAGAAAATATAATTTCATGCTCTTTCCCCTTCTGATAACACATAGAGCTCCACTGAATGTGGCTTTGCACAGAAGTGAGGTCCCCCTGTAGCCTCCAATTTCATCTTGAGACCTCAAGCACTGAGACAGGAATTTGATAAAGAGTGGGAAATTTAGAGCAGGCAATTTTACTCATTGCATCTTACACAGAGATTTAGTGACACATTCTTTGTTGCTCACCTGTATTCATCACATTGCTGATCCGTGCTCGTCACATTGCTGAAGTTAACTGAATTAAGATTGGCGAAAAATGATGTTATGCCTGATGAGAGTGAGGCCTCAGCCTGCCTTAAAGGCAGACGGATCCCTTTGAGTGCATTTTAGAGCAGCAGCTCTCTGATCATACTTGTCCCTCTAGAAACTGGCACAATGGTGAGATTTTCCAAGCTTTCAGTTTACCTGAGGAGAAATATTTAAAATGTGCCCTAAAGGTATCTCTGGAATAATTCTCATAAAATTACATTATTTTTCCTATCAACTGAATACTTCCTCGATGATATAATTTTCTTTAATGCTAATGCTTCCTCGTGCTTTTAAGTTGCAACCACAAAGTACTTATAATCTAGTACAAGATAATTACGTGGATCATTGCCATAGGAGGTATTTGCTTCACCTCCCAGGAAATCATTATCTGTCATGATCTGCCATTTGCCCTGATGGCTTTGTTTATGTTATCATCCAGGTCTCAGAAAGTCCATATTATCTTTCCCTAGTGGCATCTAAAGATTGATTAGTAGTAGTCAGAAAAGACTTTACATGGCAATTAGCACTCAAGTCGATCAGCAACTTCAACACTTGCATTTGTCAGGAAGGATTTTCTAAACTCCCTGGATGACCTAAATAGCCATCTAGCTCTGGGGTCACTGGAGTGTTCCCTGATGGTCTAGGAAGAGCTGAGAGATCAGGTAGATAATATTGCTTCTATTTGCAATCAGATGATAAAATGCATTGTGAGCAGAAAAAAATGCATTCACTGCTCCCCAATAATATATACAACTCTAGAGAGGTCTATGCAATACCCCCTGACAAGGGGATATTGATGCAATTCTTGTCAAGGAAAGTCTGATTTGATAAAAGCCAAGATCAAGAGCTCTACCTAAAGTGGCTCATCTTCACTTCTCTTAAGGAAGATAGATTGTTTATTCCTGTTGTGTCTTTGGCAATGATCTTCCTCCCCAAATAGCAAACAAGCCTAAGTATTCACAAATGTCTAGTATGTCTAATGCTAATGAAGTTGAAGTCCAGCCAAGGGTTCACTGAATTTGAAGGAAAGCTTGTCATTGGCTTTACTGGGCTTCTGTTGTGTCCTTGGGACCTCAACTGACACAAACATGTGCAAAAAATTGTATTATGTATACGCTTGCTTCTGCTGACCTTGCAAGAGCAGGACCTGCTAAAAGAGTTGATTAAACAGCAGAAAAGTATTTAGCAGCTATCTTTGCAAAGAAAAACATGTTTTCAGATTAGTGTGAATAATGGAAAAAATACCCCAGCTAGCTCTAGCCAAGTGTTGAAACAACTGCTAAGTACCTGCCATATTCCTCATAAACCTGCACGTTTCATTAATTTTACCACAAAAAACTACATATGAAAGTTGATAGTGAAAGCTGCATTATTGGTTATTACTCATTGCATGTCACATCCACGACAGAGTTTCAGTTGCCAAGGAAGTAGACATGATGCATTGAGACCAGTAATATATTCACAATAGGGAACAATGCAGTAGTAACTGGGCCCATAAACTATCTCTGCTCAAGCCAGGTAGCCCAGAAACAAGCATCATCCATCAGTCAAAAATGAAAGTGATCAAAAATGAAAGTTAATTAGTCAAAAATTTTCATAAATAGGCTATGTTTCCTTACCTAGAAAGAGCCTACATTGGAAAATAAGACTATCTGGAGCTAGCTAATTCTAGGCATCTCTGTAGACTTTCTTTTCCCTTTATATAACAAAACTCTGGATTGAGTCCATTTTGTAGAATACAAAGGATTATTTTTCTTTCCCAACAAAGCTTCATCCTTTCATGGCGGCTGAGCCTCAGAAGTGCACTTTGCCTTCAAAATAACATGTCAGATAAACACACTGTAGCCTCTAATATCATAACTCCTCAGCATTGCTGATCTGGCTGAAAGCAAGATTAAATAGAAAAGCAGTATAACAATATGTGGCGTTATGCTTATCAGCCTGTGGAGCTTTGTTAAAGTTGTAAAGATTAATATTTAACTTTTAGCTAACTTTTAACGTAAATATATAAATAAAACTCACTTTTAATACCCCATGTGGCTTATACTATATGTAGCCTTAATTAGGCCAAAGTCTTCCACGATGCTGGAATACCTATTAAGCAGGCTCCCAGGGCAGGCTTTGGCTTCTGTGCCCAGTACCCTAGAGCTGAATAGCTACTGGAGTTCCTTTGGCTTCACACAAATTACACATGGGAAGAATAAGACAAATGCACGTCCCAAAGGCCATCACTGGGTCCGATTGTATTTTGGACTATGAGTGCTAGAAGCACTGCTTACTGGGAAATGGACTTCATCTTTATCATCACAGCAAGAGGTACACACAGGCGGTAGGATGACGAGCAGCGTAAGTGAGGAGCAATCTCTCTTTTTCGGATGAAGACAAGAGCAATAGCAGGGAGCTTCTGCTCTGCACTGTTTCTCGTACCTGCAGGAGATTCAGTCGTGCAGTGAGCACCTGTGAACAAGCTTGTGCCATTATTAGGACCAGATCTTCTCCTGGGCTACTCACCAACAGTAAAGGCAAAAATATTACATTCCCTATAATAAAGTATTTTATTATTGTTCCAGAGGGATTTATCTCTCCACCTGTTCAATGACATAATATGTATTAAATGGCCTATTGATATTTATGTCCAGGAAGCTTGATGGTCTTCTATATTTAAGACTGATTTCCTCTAAGCATTTTATCTGCCCAGCTAGCCAGCCCTTTCACACCGTTTAAGTGCTGTAATCGTGCATGGAACTGCTTGGTCAAATGGCTGCAGAGGGGCTGTTGACCAGACTAATCACAAAATAAATTACTTTGGTAACTCATCACTATTTTCCCAATAAATTCCATTCCCTAGTACATGCACAGCTGCCCCAAGTAGGAGGCCAAAGTAGTTGCACCACTGCTACCAAAAACCTGCCCAAAGTGCAGACCTGTACAGTATCCCAGTGCTGTCCCTGAGCACCCCCCTGTGATGAGCCTGTTACAGATAGGAACCTCAGGCCTGGGGCAGAATCTTGATCAAGGTCATACATGAAGGCTGAAAATCAGGGATCTGGTCCACATTTTTCAAATATGATGCAACTTCCCCTCCAGTCTAGCCTTGAGCTAAATTGTGTTCTATGCATATAAAACGTCTGTGACTTCAGAGGTGACTTCTATATATCATTTGTGTGCCCACAACTATACATATTATTAAAACTCCTGATATCTCTATTAAGCATTAATGAATCTATCTCACAACATTCAACAGTGTACACCATTATTATCATCCCGTAAGGCTTAAGCTGTATCAGATACATATGTACAAATTTACCTTCACTTATGTGAGATACGTATACCCATCAGCATGATGGCAATGTTTTGCAAGCGCTCTATAAGCAGTCACTATTTCCATAAATGGTCTATTTATTTTCCTGAATAGATTTGAAAATTACCTCCAGAATGTGATTCCAATGCTACACACATGCTCTGAGAAAAACAATTACGCCTTTGTAGGAAAATGTGAATCTCAGGATCCCAAAGCAAAAACCCTGAAAGAGGACGAAGGCCATCTCCAGGATGCCTTCCCCTATGCTTGACACATACTGGTAGGAAGTTATCTCAAAAACCTTAGGAAACACTGCAATTATTATATTAGAGTGATACTACTTCAAGAAGACATTCTCAGTAACACAGCTTAAATAGCTCAACGCTACAGCTGTAACTTAAGCATCCTCATTTATTACTGGCACTATGATTGATACAATTTGCCCTTTCCACAGCATTTCTTAATCATAATAGTGTAGTTGTTAACTAGGACTTTGATTCAACTATTTTTATAAAACATGTATGAAAGATGCAAAATGGCAAGCCAAAGATAATTACAATTAATCACACCAGTAAGTACTAAAGCATCTGTAGCCTAAGAAAATCAGCATCTTGCAGCAACACACTTAGATTTTCTGAAACAACCCAGGTAAAAATATATTTAAATCAGATCTTAAATTTTGTAGGAAGGTAGTAATAGACTAAAGGAAACTCCCAGTAATTCCAGGGCAACAGTGCCATCTTGAGGTTGCTAGAGAGTTAAAGGAAAGGGAAAGCTGCAGGTATTGCTCTGAAGGTACTTTACTTCTAAACACAGAAATTATTTGTTCAATCTCTATGTTACGATAATAATAAAAAAATTTTTAAAGCCTCTCAAGTAATTTTCTTAGTTTCGTCTTGTTAAAAGCAGAGCATTTGCAAACACCAGTCATTTCACAATACAATTTTTCCTAATCATTAACTACTGATTTATTTTCTTTGTTGCTTGGTTTCCTCCTTTCACTAATTGATACCTGCACTTTGCAGATGACAAAACATACAATAAAATTCTTGCACCTTATATATTATTTCAGATTAGACTAACACCACTGCATATTCTACCCTTTGATGTTTTATGGGCTATGCAATAAAGATCCACACGAAGGCAAGAACTGCATTGCAGATTTTCTGGTTGAGGCACAGAACAGAAAAATGTGAATGTACAAACATGGTGAGAAAGCAGGGGTCCATCCCTCAAACCTGTGTGAGAATCTTCAGTAATACGAAGGCTGGAGAACGAAAGCTGCACTGACCCATGTGGCACAGCCACTGCAGCTATGCAGACCTGCCGGATGTGTTGACCACACCTAGAGCTGGGTAATGACCACCAGAATAGTGGTGGTTTTAGAGTAGCAAACAAAATGGTCATATTCCAATTATTTTAAGCAATGGTTGTGGCAAAACCAGTAACCACTATCTAAGCAACTATGATAAGCTCTGCTGGGTGATTAAGTATCTGTTAGAGCAGAACTATTGTTTGATGACAAAAATATTGCCTTTCAGCAAATACGTCACATCAAATGGATGTTTCAGATAAGATTCTCTTTTTTCAAGTAAAAACCATCTAGAACACCTCCTTAATTAACATTCATGGCCCAATAAGGAAATAAGTTTTGAAAATTATTTGTTTTCTAAGCATGTATGTTTTATGCCAGACACATTACTGTTCCAAAGGTTTTTTTAAATTCACAAGTCTGAGTTAAGTCATGAAACTTACACAACCTTAAGCAAGCAACTCCTGCACTGGCAGAGAATTGTGAAGGAAACTATGGAGATAATTCATAAGTTTCAATAAAATAATTCAAAGTACAATTGCCCCTCCCCAAAATACAGATGCTAATACCATGGATGGGGGCCCATCCAGGACAGAAGTCTCAGGGGATCAGATTATAACACCAAAGAAAGTGTTATTTCAAATGCCATGTCCTGAAGCAGGCCTTTCAGGAGCTAATGGACAAGCCATTTGGCTGCCCAGGCAGAAGGGAGAGTATACACCTGACCCATCCCACTCATTAGTCAAAGGCTAATTTAATTAAACTAAAAGTAGCCTGCTTCGATAGTCACCTACTTAGTAGGAAGAGATAACATAAAATCTCTTTTTGATCTTTTCATAGTTAAAAAATATTTACAGATGCAGACAAAATCCACTGGTTTTCCACATATACAAAATATCAATACTTCTTTTATCAAGTACTGTACATTATATACAGCATGATTTTAATGTACAGATTATGAATCTCTGTACATTTTTAATATGAAAAGTTTTTCCCACCAGATTAAAAAAAACCATCTGCTTTACAATATTCATTCTTCCTATTTTCAGAAGAGTAATGTATGGTAAACAGAAGGAGAAACAAAATATTTTTTCTTTAATAATACAATTCATTCAGTTTGATTTGGTATCAAAACTACCTGTTTTCATAATATAATCTCTCGTGCCTTTATCATGAACTAGAGTAAGAGCTTGCATAACAACTGTTATATTTTCAGTAAATTCCAGCCTAAAAGAGGGAGGCACAAGTATCTTCCTATACATTTAATCATCTTTAAAAAGTTAAATACTTTATATCTATGTTACAGTTTCAGCGCATGCCCAAGATTTGTCTGCTCTTTAGCTGATAGTTTTTTTCCAGTTCAGACAGTGCTTTAGCCCGTATATTTGCAGCATATAGACGTTTTTTGAGATCAGAGGATTTCCCTTTAGAAATGGGATATTTTTCCAAATTAACAGGAGGCACAGCATTCTCTTCACTCCCATCAAAGTGTACTTTCTTCTTGGTTGTAGAAAAGGGGAGCAGGAGTGTGTTATCTTAAGAAATAAAAAAATAAGTACTGAATTAGTGCATCTTTCAGCATTTATTGCTTAGCTTATGTCTTAACCCTGTTACCCATTTTGCTATCTACATATGGCTTTAAGTGATCTAATTAAATGCATTTCAGTTCATTGCAACAACTCTGTTCCATTTTTGGAGGAAAAATTGAAAACAAGGCTTTTAAATTATTGTGGTAAAAGGATATATGCCATTGTAGTTTCTAGGGTGCATCTCCCAATATTTATGGAAATATTAGTTGACAAGGAGGAAAAGCATAGAGTTTCTTTTGAAGGACAGAAATGAAACAGTAACATAACCCACTTCCAAAGGGTAGCAGAGAATTAGGCTCGTGGCTACTGAAAAACCTTCTTTCCTTCATTGCAGGGACAGACTCAACCTGTCCCGCAGTCTTTCTACATTACCTGCATTGTTCCAACTCTACCCTTGTATTAAGTCAGTGGGGTACAAACTAGGCTCTGTCTTGATGAATAATGAGCTCAGGTGCATTAAAAATCAACAAGTTACTTTCACTGCAGCCTTCAAAACAGGAATTTTCATAGTATAGCTATGCTTTAGCTGTAGAGAACTGCTACAATCAAAAGGCAGTTAGTTTGTTTTTGATAACTCAAGGTACAATAACTACCATCAAAAGCTATTAAAACACCTGAGTTGCCTCTCATAAGAGCCAACTTCACAAGGCTCAACTTAAAGTGTGATTTTTGATGATTTTTATTTTTTTTTTAAATCAAAGGTGTAACTATCCTAATCTTAACACCACTAAAGCCTTATTTTTCAAGTCATTAGGCTGAAGCAAGGATACTAAGCACAAAGAGTGAGGACTAAACTGAAGAAGCTAGTGAATGTTTCAGCATTTCATAGTTTTGTATCAGTATGCTGTATCAAAAATAAGGCAGCGTCTAGGACACTGTCTTACAAAGCAGGATTTTTGGTATTTCATTTTACTGTAAGCCACACAACTATCTTTGAGGAGAAATTAGGGATCTAGATGTGTGAGATGAAATGCAGTTGTGAAAAATACAGTAATATTTAGCAACTGAAAATAACAGCACCAAGTAACATATTGGAGAGACACTTCGTCCACTGACATGAGAACAGGGAGAATTTTAGAAACAGTATTACAAGAGCACCATGGAATGAATTGGAAGAGTAGCAAACATGGCGATAAACATTTAATCAAATTATCTACAAACACTGCAAGATTTGGTCAGTCTTGTAATAATTACATTCACTTTTCTGGATTGTCTGTCTTGAAGTATTAAGTACTCAAAGTGGTTTTGCCCATCTTCAAAAACTAATACCCTTGTTAAGGTCAAAGTATCATGTAAGAGGGGTGGGACATGCAGAAAAGAACAGAAGCAAATGCTGAAGCTCATTTTCCTTCAGTCATCCAGTGTTAGAGGCAACATCAGAAAGCCAAAGGCAAGTTTATTCTTACATTCTTTACTGTATCCAATTGGACAATATGTTGAGACACAGTGGAATGCTCAGAAGTGACAGGAATGTTAGAAATAGCTCAAGTCCCACTAACTTCTGGTGACATTTTACTTGTGTTCTTTCCTGCTGTGATAAGCATTTCTTGAATAAATGTAACTTCAGAATTATTTGTATTAGAGGCAGTGACATGCTTATCTTGCTTTATCTTACCAAAGCTAAATAAATTGTTGCTGAATGTTAAAGAGTGTTCACTACTTTGTTCTAGAGTACTACTGAGGGCCCAGCCCTTCAATATTCTGCCAATACTTCAAGATACTTGAATTGAATTGTTCTTACTATTAAAAGACAGGTGCAATGAGCAGATAATACCACCTCTTATGATAGTGAGGACTGAACCAAGGCCAAAGTGGGTGTCAAATAGTTATAGGGTAATAACTACTGTAAAACAGATTAGACTACAGGCAATCAGGAAGCATAGCTAGGTGTTTTGTTTGCTTTGGGTTTTTTTTTCCCTCTCTAGTGAGTTAAACTGGAGTACAATAATAGAAGCTTGTATTCTTCAGAGCTTATACAATGCACCAATTACAGCTGGGTCACCTGCAACAAATACTATTTCCCCCCTTGAAGTTTTTGGATGTTGAACTAAAACTGAAGTGATTAGACATGCACAATTTTATTAAAATTAAGTAAATCAAAGGTCTAGAAAAAGACATCCATAAGTAAAATAAGCACAGCTCTGAGAAACATTTGGGTTACAAGTCAGCACTTCCATTAGCTTACCACAACAACCTAATTTTCAAAACTGCACAAGACTGCAGTGCTGACAGACAGTGGTAACTCCTACTCATGGCTGAGCATCATTCATGAAGTCTTTTTTGCAAAGCAGAAAATCAAGAATCTCTTCCCAACCATGCAGAGATAACTGGGCTTTGTATTGCTACAATAGGACTAGGTACAGCACGGTGAGCATCAGGGGCATTCTTCTGGTCATACCAGCCTACATTTATTAGAGCAAGTGGCTTCTCGCGTATTCTCATACCTGGAGAATCTGCACAAGCTAATGTCTTCTGTTTGTAGAGATTGTAGTTCCTCATCAAGTTTTCAGCTCTGTTTTGAAAAGAGAAGTTTAAGCTTTTTGCTGTAAGACTGTAGAGTTGAATACAGGTAATTATGGGTTAGTAAGATACCTAGCAAGTTTGTCCTCTGCCAGTCTCTCTCGAATACAGAGTTCCCGTTCTCTCTCTGCAAGTAGAAATATGGTAGTATGCAGTGTTAAAATGTAAATGTTAAAGTAATTGTGCATGATGGATTTTCTTATAGAAAAAGAGCACAGTAATAGCCTGTTAGATGCACCCATATTTCTGCTTCTATGGCTCTAAACAAAGATAACTACTGTGTAGATACACCTTTATCAATGCACTGATAAAGCACTGGACAAGCACTCTGAAATGACAGGCATGCTTCCCACCCACCCCAAACTCTGCCATGTCTGCAACAATCAAGCTACAGCAGCTTTCTATTCTGCACATGGCACACATGACATCAGATCTAAATATTTAGATACCATATACTATAATCCAGCTATGACTAAACATGCTGTTTACAGCAGCAGCAGCTGTTATTCATCAGGCCCAGAAAACAATATATATGGTTAAAAAGTGTATTATAGAGCCTACTGCATATGCAAAGAGGTATTTTATGTGGGCAGGAAATCTCAACACCTGAGGACCTGCTGTCTATACATTTTCAGAGGTAAGACCCCTGTAGGGTGCAGCTTTTAGAAAAGCAGTTGGTTTACTCAAATATATTTTCCTTCAACATCGGGCTCACCTTAGGTTACACATTAGTATAGCCTATGTTAACTCACACAGAGTAGGTGAAAAACAACCTACACTGCACAGTGCAGAACAATATATTCAGACCCTATCTTTCTGTATACTTTCCTAATTATCACTCATGCTTAATCTTCACAAACTAGACTTCTATATCTAAACCATCAATTATATCTTAGTAACTTCACACAAGAACTAGCATAGATAAGTAAGCCCAGGCATTCTTGTTTTACTCTTTAGATCGAATTCTAATAGTATGAAGGAGTACAATATCCTAGTGCATTAAAATGATGCCTTTGAAAACTGTCTACCTTTCCTACCTCTGCACTTATTTTTTTGAATCAGAATCCCATTGCCACCCCCTTCCCAAAGTGGAATATCATACGCTCCAAACGTTGCTCTCTCTCTTTAATGGCTTGTTCTCGGTCCTGTAGTTGTTGTTCCTTCCGTTTCAGCTCATTCACTGCAGCATCTGAATGCTGCAGCCTTTCTGGCTCCCATGATCTCCGGCCTCTTTTATCAGAATTTTGTCTTTGTTCGTCTGTCACCAAGTCTGCTATCAAGGGGTGCTGTAGAATATCTTCAACAGAAGGTCGGCAATAATCCTAAAGGAAAGACATTACCAACAGGTTCCATCTGTAACCAAGAAACTTTAAGATCAGGGATTCTCAAGCAAGACCTACCATACCTGAAAACCAGCTGAAGAGCTAGGCAGTGAAGGAGAAGGTGGAGAAAAATAGTTAGGAAAGGTACATCACAACCAGATGACACAAGGTAAGGGAAGAGGCCATTACCAGCCTTCAGCTCCAGAAACTGCAACTCTGGCTCTCCCAGTCCAGGCATCCACTGCTTTCAGAGTCAGAATGGGGTGGTGAGTCTACAGAGGCAACTGTCAGTAGGTTCTGGAGCTAATGCTCTGTGTATCTCTACCTGTCATTTGATTCCTGAAGGACCCATACCTGTTGGAGACTTGGATTCTTGTTACAGCTTTGTTGTCCCATGCAATATTCTTCTCAACATCCCCATGCCAGCCATGGGGCACAAGCTACACATTAGCCATATAAAGCAAAATCTGAGATGAAGACAAATCACCTTCCAAACACCCTGGAGCCACTTTAAGCATAAGTTAAGACCTTGCTAAGCATACTGTTAGGAAATTTTGTGTAAGCCAGTACTGAGGCAGCCTTTTTGCATCCTGTGAACCTGGCATAACATTTGACCTTCTGCCTCTGTGTAATGGACTCAAAGTACAATTCCTCTCTCCTTCCTCTACAAGTGATACTGCCAGTGTCAAGGTGACAGCAACCACTACTTCAGATCAGGTTGTTTCACAAAGAAAATCTGGTATTTCAGTACTAGTTCAACTTATAGGTAGAAAAAAATAGCAATTAATTCTTACCTTTACATTCAGCATCTCTTTGAGAAGTTCATTCAGCTGCTCTGAGTAACGATATGGTATTCGTCTGAACTTCCCTTCTCTTATCTTTTCTGCCAGCTCCTTTTGGTTATAAGCTGTAAATGGAGGCCTGAAGAAGAACATTTTTATTAGATTCTTTCACTACATTTACAGGACTAATTTTCATTTTTAAAGTATCAGACTAAGAAAAAAAGCTGCAAAGGTTTGTTTTGACTACCTAATGTCAAGATCGATACAGAAATAAAAATATAGGAACAGTCTCCAAAACCTTTAACCTCCATCTACACAGAATTTCACCATGCATACATTAACAGTTTATGTTTCCATATTCATTACCACACTACTATACTTACGAGAGAGCACATAATTCATGCAGGAGACACCCTAGAGACCAGATGTCAGATTTTTCATTGTATGACATGTGGTTCATTTGTTCCTGAAGAAAGAGAACAACATTAGGTTTATTAACTAAGGCAGTGTTCTACTATTGCAGGATAATCAGCTACTGCTCAAACCTGAATTAAACCATTACTTACAGGGGTTACTTTTAAGATTTCATCTTAATTAACCTCCACTGCTACTCTTACTAGCAGGATGTTAACAAGTTATGGCAGTACTACACCATAGAAGGCTGAAGTGTTGCACCAATCTACAGTTGATACAATTCTGTATTTCAGTCAACATTAATCTTTCCCACACAAAATGCCCCACATCAGAGAAATAACACATTCCTATTCATTTCCACTACAAATTAAAATCCTACCATCAGGAGGTAATTTAATAAGCTCCCTACCTTAACATTATGAAACATAAAAGCGCCCTAGCTTCCCTGATCCTTTTCAGGAACAATATATTCCAACATACCTCTAATATTCCAAGAACACAGGAAAACTTAGAGTGGAGAGCAACTTTAATTAGAAGGCAGTGATGTTGTGGGGAAAAAAGGAGATGAAAATAGCTGCAAAATAACTTTGTTTCCAGAAGAGATACCCTATGAAAAGGGTCACCTGCATTTAAGACTAGTAACAATTCATTAAAACCTCCCAAACATTCACAGACTCTGAGACCAACACTGCAGAAAACAGATCTTGGAGGGACAAAAGGGAATATAAAGCACAGAAGGTAGGTCTTACTGGAGACATGTAATATGGAGTTCCAACAAATGTTTTGGCAAAGCTGGTGTCATGGTGCAATATCCTAGCTAGTCCAAAATCTCCAAGCTTCACATTCTGCTTGCTATCTAGAAAGACATTTGCTGGTTTTAAGTCACGATGCACAGTGACTCCACCATCACTCCGTCGGTGACATTCCTTCAAGGCCAATGTCAACTGAGTCAGCACTCGGAGAACAAAGCTTTCTTCCAAGTAATACCTGAAAGATGAACCATTGTTTAATAAAGGTATTCTCTGAGCATATATCAGCTTAGGTAGTTGCTGCCAACCTTAGTAACTTTTTTAGTGCTACTGCTACATAACATCACTGAATCAACCCTAGCACTTTTACATAAAGGTAACAGCAACAGGCACCTACATATGCTAATTAAAAAATGGAAATATAAAAAACCCACTCCAAATACATTGAAAGACATCTAGACTTTTTTCAGAATCTCTGTAATATTTCCTTCCTCTCTCTAAGAGTCTAACAAATACATTTCCATTACTTACAACACAAATATCAATTTGATGCTTTTGTGATGAGATCTGTCCTTCAATCACTTATGACAACCGTATATTGTCAGCTGTTTATAATGGGCAACATGCAACAGAGTCAAGACAGGACTGATTTTCAATAAAACCTTCTTTAAATGAAAACGATGTTTGGGGACAGCTGCAGTACCATTTTAGACTATTCTCATAAAGTAACACATGTGGCATCATATATTTGTTTAACTCAAGTATAATATCAGTTTTCACATTCATAAAAGTAGGCTGTTAAGTCTAAGATTAGACTAAGATGAAATCTTATCAACTTGGTCTCTCCACAAGCTTTATATACAGGCACATAAAGTAGCTTTTAACAGCATGTTCAAAATCACTTTTCCCTTTCACATATTTTGGTGTTTTAACAAAAAATAGGGTACAAGTAGTTTCACTGGTAGGCAAACCAGAAGAACCCACAGATGAAGCTACCTATCTGCAGGAACTATAACTTGCTGGTTTATGTTTTCAACCACATACATAGCATTGCATCCAGAAACCCTTCAACAGCTTCTGTCTCATATGGGAGCTCAGTTTTTGTACTATTTCAACATAAACATCAAATCAGTTGGCACATTCACTAGCACAATTCCCATCATCATCGCAATATTACACAAAACCTTCCACATTTCAGAAGCGTTGCTGGGTTCAGAGGAATAAACCTAAAGTTGCTCAGAAGTTATTAAGAGGAGACACATTTCACTTTTGATAGCCCAAGACACCTCATGCTAGATACTCCCTGATTGCCACAAGTGGGTTCCACGTGCCTTTCTTTCGTGCACTTTGCAATGAGGCTCGCCAGGTCCCCTCCGTCGCAGTACTCCATCACGATGTACAGAGTCGTGCTGCTCCTGTCGATGATCCGGTCGTAATACCGGACGATGTTCGGGTGCCTCAGCTCACGAAGCAAATTCACTTCCGAAACAAGCATTTGCTTCTCTGCCTCTGTCATTGAGCCATAGTCGAGCTCCTTCCATACCAGGATCTAGGGAAGCAAAACAAGACCTTGGGGAGCGACTTATACACAAGCCAGAACTCTGGAGGGGAGAAGAGCTTTACAAAGCCACTCGCTTAGCTCAGAGCGCCGCCAGCACCGGCCCCAAACCGACAGCAACGGCCCGACACAGAGCCTCAGCCCCACCGCCGCCGTTCCCCCCGCCGCCGCCTCACCTTGCCGTCGGCCTTACGGCGCACCTTGCGGCACTTGCCGTAGGACCCGGCGCCGATGGTGAGCAGCACCTCGTAGTCGTCGGGGCGGCCGGGCATGGCGAGGCGGCCGCCGCGAACTCCCCAGGGGACGCCGCTCGCCCCCCGCACCGTTTAAACGCACCGCCCCTCCCTCCAATTGGCCGGGTCGCCGCGCCCCGCCCGCCCACCCCGCCTTGCCATTGGCTACGCCACCGTAAACAAGCGGCGGCCCGATTACGGCCGTTGATAACGGCCGGGCGACGGCGTCACGGAGCTATCGCGAGAGCTGGGGCCGCGCGCCGTTCCCGCCTCGCTGGGGGGCGCGCTGGGGGGCGCGCTGCGGGGCAGGGGAGGGCGGGGTCCGCGGGGGGTCCGCGGGGGCGGCCGCGGGGGCGGGGNGGGGACGGGTAGCGCCTTTCCCGGTGATTTCCCTGAGAGAGGGCGGGCCGAGGGTCTCCGTCCCTCATCGCAGACCGGGTGAGGCGCTGGGCGGCCTTCCGGGGTTCCGCCAGTCCGGCGGCTTTGGTTTACCTTTCGCTCGGGGTGTCTGAGGAGAACAAGCTCTGGAATTACCAACAAACGAGCTTTTGGGGTTCGCCACTTCACTACGACGCGGGGGTGGTCACCGCCCCGAGCGTCCTAGCTGCAGGCCCAGACCCGCTGTTGCGTTAGGGCTGTTCCTGTCCCTCCCCTCTCCACCCCTGTGTCAGCGTCGTTGACACCTTCCAGGGTGAGTAAACCAATGTCCGTGTGAGTATAAATAAGTAACGGACTCGTAGCTTCTCAGGAAGAGACATTCTTTTCCAGTAAAAATAGCGGTAAGTTATCCCCTTTCCTGAAATGCATGGAATCATTTAGGTTGGAAAGGACCAACATCTTCATATCCAACCATTGACCTAACCCTGCCAAGTCCTCTGCTAAGCCATGTCCCTAANGTAACTTTTTTAGTGCTACTGCTACATAACATCACTGAATCAACCCTAGCACTTTTACATAAAGGTAACAGCAACAGGCACCTACATATGCTAATTAAAAAATGGAAATATAAAAAACCCACTCCAAATACATTGAAAGACATCTAGACTTTTTTCAGAATCTCTGTAATATTTCCTTCCTCTCTCTAAGAGTCTAACAAATACATTTCCATTACTTACAACACAAATATCAATTTGATGCTTTTGTGATGAGATCTGTCCTTCAATCACTTATGACAACCGTATATTGTCAGCTGTTTATAATGGGCAACATGCAACAGAGTCAAGACAGGACTGATTTTCAATAAAACCTTCTTTAAATGAAAACGATGTTTGGGGACAGCTGCAGTACCATTTTAGACTATTCTCATAAAGTAACACATGTGGCATCATATATTTGTTTAACTCAAGTATAATATCAGTTTTCACATTCATAAAAGTAGGCTGTTAAGTCTAAGATTAGACTAAGATGAAATCTTATCAACTTGGTCTCTCCACAAGCTTTATATACAGGCACATAAAGTAGCTTTTAACAGCATGTTCAAAATCACTTTTCCCTTTCACATATTTTGGTGTTTTAACAAAAAATAGGGTACAAGTAGTTTCACTGGTAGGCAAACCAGAAGAACCCACAGATGAAGCTACCTATCTGCAGGAACTATAACTTGCTGGTTTATGTTTTCAACCACATACATAGCATTGCATCCAGAAACCCTTCAACAGCTTCTGTCTCATATGGGAGCTCAGTTTTTGTACTATTTCAACATAAACATCAAATCAGTTGGCACATTCACTAGCACAATTCCCATCATCATCGCAATATTACACAAAACCTTCCACATTTCAGAAGCGTTGCTGGGTTCAGAGGAATAAACCTAAAGTTGCTCAGAAGTTATTAAGAGGAGACACATTTCACTTTTGATAGCCCAAGACACCTCATGCTAGATACTCCCTGATTGCCACAAGTGGGTTCCACGTGCCTTTCTTTCGTGCACTTTGCAATGAGGCTCGCCAGGTCCCCTCCGTCGCAGTACTCCATCACGATGTACAGAGTCGTGCTGCTCCTGTCGATGATCCGGTCGTAATACCGGACGATGTTCGGGTGCCTCAGCTCACGAAGCAAATTCACTTCCGAAACAAGCATTTGCTTCTCTGCCTCTGTCATTGAGCCATAGTCGAGCTCCTTCCATACCAGGATCTAGGGAAGCAAAACAAGACCTTGGGGAGCGACTTATACACAAGCCAGAACTCTGGAGGGGAGAAGAGCTTTACAAAGCCACTCGCTTAGCTCAGAGCGCCGCCAGCACCGGCCCCAAACCGACAGCAACGGCCCGACACAGAGCCTCAGCCCCACCGCCGCCGTTCCCCCCGCCGCCGCCTCACCTTGCCGTCGGCCTTACGGCGCACCTTGCGGCACTTGCCGTAGGACCCGGCGCCGATGGTGAGCAGCACCTCGTAGTCGTCGGGGCGGCCGGGCATGGCGAGGCGGCCGCCGCGAACTCCCCAGGGGACGCCGCTCGCCCCCCGCACCGTTTAAACGCACCGCCCCTCCCTCCAATTGGCCGGGTCGCCGCGCCCCGCCCGCCCACCCCGCCTTGCCATTGGCTACGCCACCGTAAACAAGCGGCGGCCCGATTACGGCCGTTGATAACGGCCGGGCGACGGCGTCACGGAGCTATCGCGAGAGCTGGGGCCGCGCGCCGTTCCCGCCTCGCTGGGGGGCGCGCTGGGGGGCGCGCTGCGGGGCAGGGGAGGGCGGGGAACGGCAGGGGCTCCGCGGGGGCTCCGCGGGGACGGGTAGCGCCTTTCCCGGTGATTTCCCTGAGAGAGGGCGGGCCGAGGGTCTCCGTCCCTCATCGCAGACCGGGTGAGGCGCTGGGCGGCCTTCCGGGGTTCCGCCAGTCCGGCGGCTTTGGTTTACCTTTCGCTCGGGGTTTCTGAGGAGAACAAGCTCTGGAATTACCAACAAACGAGCTTTTGGGGTTCGCCGCTTCACTACGACGCGGGGGTGGTCACCGCCCCGAGCGTCCTAGCTGCAGGCCCAGACCCGCTGTTGCGTTAGGGCTGTTCCTGTCCCTCCCCTCTCCACCCCTGTGTCAGCGTCGTTGACACCTTCCAGGGTGAGTAAACCAATGTCCGTGTGAGTATAAATAAGTAACGGACTCGTAGCTTCTCAGGAAGAGACATTCTTTTCCAGTAAAAATAGCGGTAAGTTATCCCCTTTCCTGAAATGCATGGAATCATTTAGGTTGGAAAGGACCAACATCTTCATATCCAACCATTGACCTAACCCTGCCAAGTCCTCTGCTAAGCCATGTCCCTAAGCACCACATCTACATGACTCAAATACCTCCAGAGATTGTGATTCCACCACTTTCCTGGGCAGCCCGTTCCAGTGCCTGCCAACTCTTCTGGTGAAAAGGTTTTTCCTAATGTCCAACCTAAACCTCCACTGACACAACTTGAGGCCGTTTCCTCTCATCCTATCGCTAGTTACCTGGGAGAAGAGACCAGCACCCACCTCTTTACAACCTCTTGTCAGATGCAGAGAGCGATAAGATCTCTATATATTGAATAGGTACCATTAAAAAACTGGAAGATTGTAACAGAGAGTTTTTTGATATTGAGAGGTGTTAAAAATCCCCAAGGTATTTAAAGTAATAGAAATTTGTCCTGAAAAATTGTCCTTGAAAACCAATGAGGGAAATTCTTCAAGAAATTATTAATTAAAAACTCTGAAAGTCATAGCAGCTTTACTGTTACACCATATATGAATACCTGTGTTGTCACAAACAGCTTTTGAAAATAAACTAAATCATCTAATGGCTTAAAATGTAAATTTGACAACAGGAATGCATGGGTCCATATCCCAAAGTTAAACCAGTAATTATTATAGTTACATTACATGACATTAAATAACACTACAAAATATGAAATAACACCACAGTAATTTTAAGAAATGTGTAGTGTATGTTCTAGCATCCTTTAGGATAATTCTGGAGTGATACCAGAGTGCACTTCTGGATTCCGTTTAAACTCTCTCCGTGTGGAAGTGGCTGTGACTGAAGCAAGAACTCCTAGTTCTTCAGCAAAAAATTGTAATATGCTTGTATAATGCCTGAATCAGGTGCAAAAGGGAACAGCTGTATTTGTTGACCTAGAAATTCAGCAATAGGACAGAGTAGTTTCTCATATTGCATCTCCACATGGTATCATTAATCATTTCCCCATTTTGTTTCAGGCTTTGAAAAAGGTTTGAGGGGATAGATGTCATGCTATTACTGAATATTTATGAAATATTCTTATATTAGTCTTTAAAAAAATCAAAGCCTTTACTTTCATCATCAGGAGGCACAAAAGCTCTTGTTATTGATTATAAAAATCCTATAGCTTTCTCTCTCTAGATGTCTATTCATTGCAGGGAAAAATGAGCAAATGAATTATACTAAGGATATTTTAGTTTTGTTGTTAATCAGAAGCAGGGTTTTCTAAATGGTTCGTTTTTATCACTGATTTTAATGACCTTAAAATCCTCACATATGCCATTAGCATAGTAAATAAATTATGGCACCATGCAATAAAAATTACAAAAAAGTACAGCACATATTTTTCAGGCTGTAAGCTTCATTTCTGTTTTCAGATATCTCCATTTCAAACTTCTGTACTGTCAAATTAGCAAAAGGTCATAATGCATTTCCACTGTTATCAATGGGAGTCCTTCTATTTATATTTTAAAGGACAGAAGAGTAGGTTTTCAATACTGTGTTTTGCCTAGGGACTATCTTGAAAGTTTCTTTAGAAGTGTTGGTTTGAATCAGAGAAATGTCAAAATGTCATGCTCCAAAACTCAGTAGCACAGTCATTTTACTTCTGATTATACTTATTTTTTAAGAGCTGGGTAATTTTGAGAAAAATTCATTTCTAAAAGTGGTCATTAAAATTTTCAGTAGGCACTCCATTGTCTTGTCTCTCTGATTTTCACACTGGCCACATAAGAGAATCCAGAGTCCAATGCTTCAAAAAATATATATCAAGTTTGAAACGGGGCCCCCTTTTGTCAGGTATTGTATTTTCAACTCTGATCTCCAGGAGCAGCTCTTAGATTTCTGGTCTTGCACATACATTTGCTGACTTCAGGTCTTTGAAAGCTAACAAATAATTTTCAGACATCTCTTTATAATATTGCTTCTAATATTTTATTCTGCTTTTTTTTGACATCAAATTTCACTAATAGTATCCCAAAACTTAACACATGAACAAAAGTTATCCTGTAGCTCTCTGACAAAGTTTGTCAATTTTTGTGACCTCTGTCACTTGTGCTGTAAGAAGTATCTTTTCTCTTCTTCCAGGGCCTAGTTATATGACAAAATATCAAATGCTAAATATAAAAAACATGATAGGTAATTTGCTGTTTCTCCTGGGTATTTGCTTTTCTGTGCATGGAAATAAGTAAAAATAAATGGCTAACACTTTGCTGTGGGAGTCCAACTCAGTTAATTCTACAGATTAATAGCAAAAAGTATTGCATTGTAGCAAATGAAATTATGTTTCTGGCAACTTTTCTTGTTAGCCAATCAGAGAAAATTGCATGGAGTACAGGTTCAGAAGCAGAAAAGAAACTTGATGGGAAAAGTACTGAAAATAAACACAGAAAGAGGATGAATAATGAAAGATAAATGCACTTTATAAAAATAATTAGAAAAATATCTGAGAAAAGTCTTGCCTTTTCTCTTCAAAGAGGTGAAAGACATGTAAAATCATAACCCAGGATCTCAGAAATGTGCCAAAGTCTTCTAGAAAAAAAGGAGAAATTAAGTATCTAATATTAACAACGTAAGAGATCTTAAGAATGCTTTTAAATGACAAGGGGAATTATAAATATTGGAGTGACTGAGACATGAGTGTTTTATTTTAGTTCATTTTCACCACATAAATATAGTTTGTATTTTTTCATATTCGATTGCATTTGTCCTTACTTGACTTTATGCATACTGGGGTTTTTTTTCCTTACTTTCTCTAATTTGATCCATGCACAGAAACTTTACATTTACCCAGGACTGTTGCACACAGATGACAATATTTTTTCCTTAATTATCTAGTTGCTGACTTTAATGTCCAAATTCATATCTAAGATTAACAAAAACTATAGAACGTTGGGGTATTAGACAGAAGCACTGTCTAAAAAAGTATCAGAGGGTAAAATTTCTCAGTATTTTTCCTCTATTGGTTTGGAAGGGAAACGAAGAACATGTTTATTGAAGAAATTCTGCACAACACAGCTGTAGACAGGACAGCAAGGGAACAAAATTTAGAAGCATTAATTATAATGCTTAAGACCATGCTACTTTCCATTTTTTGTAATGTTAGGATTCAAAGCCAAGTTGGACTCCAAGAGCAATGCGTGCAGCAGGCAAGCTTCAATAAGGGACTTTGTTGCAGCAGCTGGACCTTTATGGTTTTGCATTAGAAACCATTAAAATGAGGAAAACATAAACCCATATGAAATAAATTCAGCAGCAGGCTAAGTTTTCACATGAGGCAATGAAAAATCAAAAAACTAACAGCCTGGAAATTAATGAGGAGGAAAGCGAGGAGAGTAGAAAAGACACAATTTTGCATCCAGAGAGGGGAGCATATGAATTCTAATAACTCCAGGTTTGGTTTATCCACTCCTTACATTCTGTAAAGGAATATTTAAGTACAATACATGGCTGGACATTTTGAAAGCATATAATTACTTGGCTCTGTTTCTTGAAATGAAACTAACAGCCCTATATCTTCATATATATGCTAATTTTCAAAATAGTATTCATTTACCTCAAGAACAGAAAGTGCTTGATTTGATCTTTAAGACCACTGTTTAAACTAATTAAGAGGCTGTTTTTTTGAGGTGCATTGAACTTCAAAAGTATAATTCCTGAGTAGCCCTAAATCCCAAATTCATCAAAATCTAAAAAAAATGGAATTGTCTCACTTACTAACTCATTCCTAGGAAAGCAGACAAGTTCAGGATCTATGCCTCAATTTCTCCTCTTTTGAAAAGGAGGTAGTATACTTACTGTCCAGATTAAAGTTTAAAGGTAGTACCTCTCAAAATATTTGATGAAAAATGCTTTAAGTGATACAATAAGTAAATATTTTGCTGACCTGAGCTGACTAATTTTTTTAAAAAGTAACAATATTAGGATTTCTTACTGTGGAAAAGTCATTCTCAAATGTTTTTCCATAAATTTATTTGTACTTTCAGACCTACTGGAAGACCTGTTTTCAAATATGGCTATCACCAGATCTATTATTGTCACAGATATTTCCATTACCACACCAGTCATTTTTTCTCTAACCTCCCATGTCTACAGACCCATGCTATGACAGGAATAATAGATTTTTCTCTGCCTTGTTTCTCCTGTAGGAGAAAAATTCACAGAAATCACTAAAGTGATTCTTTAAAGTGAAATCACTAATAATGTTTGAAAAATCTCTTCCATGATCCTTCTCAGGTCATTGCACCTGCAAAATGTCATGCAGTGACAGTACCTTTCTGTACACCCAGAAGGTGGTAAGGCAGTAAGATACTGTGCAGTTGCTGCCAAATATCTCCTGCCTTATAAGCCACCATGCCTAGAAAGACAGGCAGCAAAGCCTCCAAATGGAAGGCTTCAGTATACCTTGGGACACTAATGACATAACAGCTTCTGCAATGCCTTGATAACTCAGCTTTTAGGCTTGGAGGGCAGCCAAGCCCTTTCCAGCTTCATTCAGACCACTTCTTTTGGCTGTAGCACGCGCTCACTGACCAAATTTTTAAAACCAGCTGCCAGCAGAGACCCAGTGCCACCCTTATTCCAGTTCTATTTAGACAAAGACATCAGTCCTACATTTTGCTTATTTAGCAGCAAATGGAGAAGAGAAAACTTTAGTTTTCTATTACAAGTAGAATACCTGCTTCAGGTATTTTTTCTTTTTGTAGCGGATCCCAAAGGAAGCAGATTGCACACCATACTGATCTCAAATTACAATGCCTAGTCTTATTTGTGCTCTGCCCATAATACACAGTCAGATTTTGTAATGTTCAAGGTTACAAGTGCATTAGATAGATGGGTCAGAGACAGTATTTTCCATGAAGCAAGATCCATAAACAGTTGTAGCAGTGTTTTAACAGGTGGCACCTGTCACTGTTGGGACTCTTGACAGTACAAGTACATGACATACTGTAGCCCCTTGCACAAACATGCAGAAACCTCATAACAATCCTTTGCTTTGAGGAGATGAATAAATTCCTGTGCCAAGAATATCAGTTTTATCTGGTGTAATTGACTGTTAAAGAAAAAAAGGCCATGTGATTGGAGCAGAGGATGAGGAGACAGAGATTTTTGGCAGAAGACAAATATTCTGGCACCGTATGGTACAGAACTCCCTGGTGTCCCTAAGCTCAAATTACAAGAAACTGGCTGCCCGATTTTCAACAGGAAAGATTTGAATTTTGGAGCTGCTATACAACTGTAACACCCATTGCCTTGGTGGGGTGCCTAGTGTGTGGGTTTCTCAATGACAATAACAAAAGAAGAGTTTATAAACAAGACAGTTCAAATGCAGCCATCTGGAGTGGCATTTTCCACTGCAAAGGCTTAAAAGCCAGTGTTTACTTTGCATAGAACTGTCTGGTTCCGCATGGAAATAGATCTTAACTGATAATATCACCTATATATTTATATCAGTCTCTATACCCCTTGCCTTCCTACAAGTTTGAAGAAAATGACTCAGCAAGAGAGGGAAGAAACATCCTGAAGTGCTCAACTATATTATTAGACCAGAGAATCCACAGGGATGATGATGGGAAAACCTTTGACTAATATGCGCTCTTGAGACACCAGGCAGTCTAACTATCAAATCCACAGGAAAACAAATGAGGGAAGTGGTGGAGTCAGCATCCCTGGAGGTATTTAAAAGACGTGTAGATGAGGTGCTGAGGGACATGGTTTAGTGGTGACCTGGCAGTGCTGGGTTAACGGCTGGACTTGATGATCTTAAAGGTCTCTTCCAACCAAAATGATTCTATGATTAGCTCTACTGCTTACTGAACTACATGTTTTTTTAATCAGTCATGTATTATTCTGAAACCAAACTGAAATCTAGTTCTATTTGTATTACAGTAAGGTGATTACGGTGAAGAAGTGCTTTCACGTGGAGGAAACGCCTGGTACTTAAAAGCTCTTTAGACTAATGGAGAAGGGCATAACATGAACTGATTTTCAGAAGAGGGAGTCAGACAAACTGGAGGAAAAGGCACAGATTTTCATCTGAGAGCGCAAGTAACCTTAGGAGGAGACAACTAAGGTGAGCGGAGATTCCCTGATTTTTTATGTTTCCAAATCAGGGCAGTGTTTCTTTATGAAATACAAACTTCAACCATATACAGATTATTAAATTCTGTCCATATTATCAGGGTGAAATTTCTGGTCAGGAAGTTAGGCCAGATGAGAGCATGTTTCTTTCTGGCTTAAACTTTACGAGCAAGCCAGAGGTGAGCAGTGAGGCTTGTAGAGGAGACCCACTGTCATCAGTGGAAATAACAGAAGGGAAATAACGTGTCTGAAAATAACTCTTCAAAGAACTCACTGCCTCAGCATATCCTTCGAGTAAGGCAGGGCCCATCTATTTTAGGTGCCTGTAGAACAGTTGGCACCTGACAGATACAGTTTAACAAATTTTGCTTTCATGTCAAGTGTCTAAATATTTTAAGCTGTCCTCATTTAAAAGAATTAATAAATAACAGTGGTTAGACATAAGTCTTTAAAAAGCAAGACAGCCACCTTACTTTTTCCCTCACGATTTTAAGCCATATTTCTGTAGGAGGCTTCCAGAAAGAGGCTTAATGACATTAAGGTGACCTCTTGCCTAGGGAGCACCAACTTCTGACTGGAACTCTTTATGGAAAAGACAGACATAATACATTCAGGTTAATTGGAGAAAACAGGAAGCCAGCTTTTGCAGGCCTGATACACCCAATATGGTTATGAAATCTTGTCCTGTTCTTCAGATTTTGTTCATATAGAAATATTTTGAGAGGGAGTGCTTCAAAACTAAAGCGTATGTATTTCTTGTGCAACCAAAAATTTGGTTGCTTTCAGTGGGAGTCATTTGGGCTGTTTCCTAAAACCAGCACAACCCTTTAATGTAGGAGTCTCCAATACTCACAGTGTACTTGACTTTTCTGTCCTTCATCCATGCCATCCCATAGCAACAGTCCCATTTATACTCTCAGACCCTGCACCAATGTGTTGCCTAGACATACATTAAGCTTGCTGCAGAGAAGGGGTGTGAGGCTAGGAGTGGGAGATCAGGTGCAGAATACTGTCATTCTTCAGTGAGCGAGCTAAGGACACCTATGATCATAGATGGGGGAACTTTTTGCAATTTCTATATAGCCATAGGCATCAAGCAGGCTCAGCACTAAGGTCATAGCACTATGACTCATGCTACCCACTTGCCAAACAGTAAGACTTAGCTGTTGGTGGCAGGCATCAGAATTTCAAGGTTAATCTTCCAAGTGGAAGAGAAGAAACAGGTCATAGTTTTCCAGGTCAATGAAGCTGTTCCTGTCATGTTCAGAGGAGAGTTATGTTGGCAGTCAGCAAATCCAGCAATAGAAAATGTCAAAAGCTACCTAGAAATATCTGGGACTGGAGGAAGGACCTGCTGCATGAAAGATCTCTTCTCAGGGTTGATATAACTTTGGGGGGGATTACCTATTCAGGAGGGTTATTTGCCCTCAACCCTGACCACAGGAGAAGAAAAGTCACTGAAGCACAGGGTAGTTTTATATCCATATATCCAAACAAAAATATCTTCTGTAAGGCTTTCCTGAAAAGGCTGGACTACACCATCAGAAATTAGAAGCAGCTCAGGGCAATTAAGTAAATGTGCATAGAGTGGACCCTCAAACAGAACAAGGGCACCTATAAAAAGAGCAGAACTGTCTAAAGAGGCTAATGACTGTGTAAAGTTTGGAGTGAGGACAAGCTAAGATGGCATACTAAACCAGCATCAGTCCTTGTCATTCACAGCTTCATGTTTGAGGGCATTACCTCAGAATCATCTCTGGTTGTCATATCAAATGTTAAACCCACTGCTAAGGATGACTGGGAAACATTGAAAGTGGTTCACCAGTGTTTTTCTCCCACTCCTTCATGTTATCTCAGAGTTTAGAGATTGTTTCTGCAGAGGAACTCCTCCATCTTCTCCCAAGACAGATGAAAGTTGGTGGAATGACTCACCTACCCAAAAGACCCCAATGCCCATCATGAAAGCCTCCAAGCTGGTGAAATGTCTTCTGTGTAAAAGATGCTGGTTGCCTAGATATATTCTGGTGAGTGGCAAGCTCAGGCTGCTGAAAGGCTGAATTGCCTTAAAAACCTCTGCTGCATGGCAGGTTCCTGGAAGTAGAGCAACAGTAGCCCTGTGATCATAAACCTCTTGTCCTTCACTCTGACTGTCAACCTGCTGGGCTTATGGCCATAGGCTTGGATATGTCAAGGTCCAAGAGGATGGCTCTCTGACTGCTGCTAATCAAGCCCTGTCTTCTCATGCTGAAGTTATACAAACTTCCTTTTTTTTCACACATACCCAAGACTGAAACCACACTTGATCTTTCATGACAACTTTCTAATCATACATCCAATAATTTGGGCTAGTCTAGCTGTTTGTCATGTCCAGGTGGTACATAGCCTCCCTCCTGCTGCTGCTGACATGCATTGCAGCAGAAAATGGGAGAGCTGCATGGTTAAGATTTTATACATGGTAATGTATCAAAGAGGTGCTGTCTGCAGGCTCAGACCGTGGTTGTGTAACACTCTTCCCAGAGGACTCTGGGTAGACAAAGGCTCCTGAGCCTCTGCCACGTGTGTCATGATGCCTTGAGCACCATTCTCAGCTGCTGGGCACGCTGACGTCCTGCAGTTTTTGACTTGACAGGGCCTTGACCCAGGAGCACTCCTGGATATGAACAGTCACTAGCTGATGGATTTGGCCTCATGGTGCCTGTCAAGGCTTTTCTTAAAGGACCCTGAAGATCTACCTGCTGTGTCAAACAGCCTCCACAGTAAGACCCTTCTGCACTTTGCAGTGATATATGACTGGTACTCTGTCAAAAGTCAACTTGTGGTTATTACTTGTTACAACCCAAGCTCTTTCCTACAAGATGCTGCATGTACCATGTTACAGCAGAAGGTAATTGTTCACAGCAGCACATGGCAAGTAGCTTATGCAAGACACCTATAAGATTTCTATTCCCAGGGCCTCATTTATTTTCTGAAAGCTACTGCATAGCACAGTTTTAAATTGTCTTTAAAAAAAAAAAAAAAAAAAGAGAGAGAGATGTCCCTGTCATTTGGGGAATTTATTCCCATTTAAGAAATCTCAGTGCTGGACAATTTTTTAAGCATTTCTTTCATCAGGATTATTTTGTGGCCCGGCAGAGTTCCTTTAAATGCTGGTGGTCCCTCTTCTTTGCCCTCACTGTCTGTCACCTCCACAACACTCATCAACAACCACAGCTACCTATTGGCTGTTACAGACCAATCTGTGCAGCCTTTGATGATGTTGGTTTTGCTTCCAGCTTGCTGCTATCATCCTGCTGGAAATTGAGAATGGGACAAAATGTTGCAGGATGTTACACAGCAGGGTGATGTATTGTTAGTGGCTACAGTACAAAAGAAACAGTTTAGAGTAGTGGCTGTTGACACCTGAAGCAGTCCAGAGCCCCCAGGTCTGCAAAGTTAAGGTGATAACAGTTATTGTGGTATGCAATGGACAAACACTTAAGGCTGTTGAGACTGTCTCTCTGAATGTGGAATCTGGTTTCTACAATGCCTCATTCAGTTTTGGAGGGACTGAAGCTCAGAATCTGAGACTATTGTTTTTGTTTCCATTTTGGTGACTTCAGTATCACCTGGCACTTAGCCTGAAGCCTGAAAATCTGTAATAAATACCCAAATTGGAATGTAGTTTTATGGATCACACTTATCTCTAATTCCCTCTCTTTGTTTTCTACTTGAAAACAGGAAGAAAACTTCACTTGTACCTGTATTGTTGGTTATAACTTGTTTCAAAGAGCCCAATTACTTCTGTCTTTTTGTTAGAAGCTTATCTCATCATTAAAACGGATGAAGAGACATAACAGGCTCTGAGGATGAAAATTCAAGAGCAGCCACACAGGTTACTGATGATTTAAATCAGAAAAATAGGAGAAATTTCTACCAAACAGATGCAGAGTTACAGTGAGAAAAAGAAGCAACCCTGAGGTAGGTTTGCAATGTTAGCTAAAAATAACACAACATTTTTGTGGTCAAATGCATGTTTAGTTAATTAGATCATTTGATTCACAGAATATTAGTTTGAATAAATACAAGGCTCCAGAGCACTCCAGAGCTCATTCCCTTTTGTCCTCAGGGAAGTACCCACATTGTGTAATTCCCAGAGGAGGCAGCAGCTTTGCCTGGGTCCCCAGGGCACGAAGCTCATCCCTTAGCACACATGAGTGCATGAAGTCCCTCACTGGCTGCCATCCTGAGAATCTGTTAATTCAATTTCTCAGCGTCTTCCAGCTTGTTCTCTGTGTTCTTCTAAGTCCTGAGAGTTCAGGCAGTTAATGTGTTCTCTGCTAGAGGTGATTATTATATTAATTAGTCATGCTCCAAAGCTTTCTATGGAATAGACTGAAGCATTTAACAGCCAAAAGTTACAATGCCACCTCCTAGAATTACGTCAAAGTGACCCCACAAATAAAATCTTTGTGGGAGGTGCTCATCACAGAAGTGATTCTCCCTCTGGCCACAGGGAGCCACACAGCTTCCATTATGAAGAAAGCAAAGGAGAGGGTGAAATCCATAAAGCCTCTGAATGCTGTGCTAGGAATTACAGGAGTTGCTCTCTCCTTGAGATGACCCTACCACCTGGGCCCTCCTTAGCTGTTTTCTCACCAGCTCCTGCTGAGAGACTTGCATTGTTTTTACCCAGGCACAGAATGCATATGTAGCAAACTACTTGTACCTACTTGCACACAGAGGAATTAGTGCAGACTGTCATCATAATTTCTAAGTTCCTTTTTCACTGCAATTTTAAGGTCACTTTGCAAGATGGAGGATAACCATTAATCTGTGAAGCCTTAAGCAATAATAGCAGTTGCTTGACCACAGAGAATAACCCAGGTTTTGTGCGAAATATGTGACTCTTGAACACTTAATTCTCTCAGTACAGTACACCAGTAGCATCATGGACCAGAAGGCGTAATCATTATCTCATACTTCATACATCTAAGATAGTTCTGGTCTTAATGTACAGGTCTGGTAGCACTCAGCTTCAGAGTGCTTTCTAGACAAGACCATCACATTAAACTAATTCAGCACCATTAGCTTCTTCCTCAAGATCTCTAACTGTCTCTTACAGACAGGACTTATGCTGCACTTTCCCATTTTCACCTTCAATATGTTTCCAGCAAATCTCAGTGTGGTAGAATGGGGGAATCCAAGAAGAGCTCATGTAGATCTTCAAGTCAGAAGACAAAAATTAAATGAACCAGCAACTTGATAGGCATTCAGGGAAAAACTGATTAAGGTCCATTGAGGGATCAGTTTCCCTTGGTTTCTCCTCAGCATATGCTCACCTTTTTTCTGTAGACAGAATATGCACACTACAAATGCAGAAACAAACCTCTTTAATTCTAGCTAGGCATCTAAATATATGTTATTTCATTTATTGAGCTACTTAACACTCATTGTCATGCAATCTCATTTATTGGAGTGCCTAAACACATGTCTACATTTTGTCTAAGAGATGATTAAATATCAAGACACAGTTTGGGCTAGAAGGTCTGCTGCACTTATTCTCACTGTGCTGGATTAAAGAAGGAGTGGTGATAATGCCATGGACCTGCCTGGTGTCACATGACAAGTTAATTGTTGATCCAGAAATCGAGCCTGCTAATGCTCAATTTCACTCTGTTGTCCCATCTACTCTTCTTTGCTGCTCTCAAATCAAAATATAGCTGCTTGAAGATGCAAATTTGGTCTGTAAAACTGATGTCTCAGTGCAAACATAGCTTTAACTCCAAACATCCCCAGCTTTGTCTGAAAGCTGATACTTCCTAAATAAAAAGCATTCTCTGTCTTATATATGTAGTGGAGATAAAGTATATAGAGCAAGGACTATTCCTCAGAGGACTTTAAAAACACTCTTTGACCAAATGATATTTGTCATTTCCTTCGCCACTCTGAAAGGCTCCTCAGAAAGCTGAACTACTCTCATTTCTGCCATGGAAGCAAAGGCACCGTTTCACTTCCCTCAAGCTAAACAGTGTATGATGGCCAACAATTCAGAATTAATTTGACAGTAATGGAGATGACAACTATTGCTGTGAGGTATTTCTGCTATGAACATTGTCATCCTGTCCTCATTTCACCCCCCCAACCCAGAAGTTTTGGTGTTACAAGGAATCTCTGAATGGTAGGCAACCCCCTATACAATGTATTTGCATATACACTGCTGTCTAGGCAGAGCAGCAAATTTGGATTTGACGGCCTCTATGGATACAAGAGCCCTAAAGTCCCACAAAATCTGGGGATAGAAAACAATCAGCATGGGGCTACAAAGTGCATAACACACACATGTCCACAGGAAGTGGCAATCCCTTCTAAACAGGACACAGGCATAGAATCATAGACTTGGTTTGGCTGGAAGGGATTTTTGGAGATCATGTGGTCCAACACCTTGCTCAAATCATAGGACATCTAAGGCTGTTCCCATCATGAAACAGGAAAACTTTTTATTTTCTTTCTGTCTCTTTTTCTACTAACAATGCCCAAAACAAGCTGTCAGTGAAAGGATGCACTCTGTGTACATAGCTAGGAAAAACAGTACAAGTTTAGTTGTTTTCTCTTAAATCTAAAATGTGCACAATTCCTTTCTTTCTAGCACTGGTATCAATGCAGACTGAATAGCATTGAGGCCAATATAATAGGAAAACCAGACATTACTGGCTACAATCCTTATACAGTATCAGAGTGGATCCTCTCCCTATCTACAATGACTTGATGTATTAATATGCACATACAGTAATTTAGGCTTACAACCCTGAGAATGAGGGCAGAGTCCTGAAATAATGAATGGCCTAGGGTGAAGAAAATCAATCTGCAGTCTCTTTATACCTCGCTCAAAACAGCTTCACTTCACTCTGCCTTCTTTTCTCCTTTCTGAAAAGAACCTTCAACCTACCTTAAGTGATCTTGGCTCCTGCCATGCCAGACACACCTACCCAGTGGATGTATTCCACCCACTCTTCTACAAATACCCACAGAAAACATAGCACAGAGCTGCTCCAGGCTCACTGCCAGTTTCTCAGGCATGGCCTCTCCTTGATCCCAGCCTGCTGTACATAATAACTTTGTGACCTTCCCATGGAGAGCCAAGCTAAAGACTGATACTGGAGCTGGCCACTGAAGAAACCCAAACATGGCAAAAATGCCACCATGTGTGAGGACAGGCATTGCAAGCAAGGGAGAGGCAGGTAAGGGCGGGGGAGAATAGGGCTCAGCTTAATCTGCTCCTAACCCATTGCTCTGATATCCTCCTGTTAGCCCAGAAAACATTTTAAAGCTATTAGTATTTTTACAAACACCATGGACAGGTTCCTTTCCAGCTGATGAAAGAAATTTCTATAACTTTTAATATCTTAACAGCTGAATTTGTAAAATCAGAACTTAATGCTGTACTAAGGTATGAACACAAAGTCTCAGCTCTATTCAAGTCAACAAGTGCCTCATCTCTGTGACTATAATAAAAAGACATCTATAAAATCAGTTTAAGTATGATACTTGAAAAGCTTCAGGAAAGAAGATGATTTCAGGGGACATCTGTAAATGTAACTTCTACAAGAATAACAGAGTTGCGTGGTCTAACAAGCAACATATATGCTACTTCCAGGTAGCAATTATTTCAGGTAGACTACAAACCCAGATTATGGTCATCTAACTCCAGTTTTGAGTAAGTCCTTCCTTTCCTTTAAACAAGGACAACAGCAATGTCAGTTCTCCAGTTCTCCACATGCTGCCATTAAAAATGGTGAGGCTTTTTTTCCTGAAACCCTCCCTGTTGTTTTTTCTGTCAGGTGCAGGGGCTGTGTGTCACTTCTCTTTCTGTAGGATGAAGTGAGTTCTGCTACCAGCTTCACAGGAGACAGGTAGTGTTCAAGATTTTGAACTTCTGATGGGTTGCAGCACAGAAGAGCAAGATGCTTTCATTATTAATATCCTCATACATTTATCATGTAGTAATTTATTGTACAAGCCAAAAATTATTCCTCAAAGAAATGTAGACCATAAATCCTCTCAAGCTGTTCTATGAGCAACTGACCCAATGAATGCTGGATTCCTACAGATTTGAGTTGTCCGTCTCCTACACTCAGCTTCCCACCCCATAATAGTAGCTCTTCTGCATGTTCCCCCAAAATGCCCACTAGGTATAGACAGCACACGCTGCAGTTACTTGTGCAGCCATCCACAGGCTGGCCAGCTGACCAGGTTATATAAAATGCCTGTATTCTGCCTACTCATGGGGATCTCATGGGGGTCATTAAGGTGGGGAGCCTGCCCTCCATGGAGCTATGACTTTTTCAGTAAAAAACTCTCTTAGTATCACATTTGAGACTTCTACATGATTTAAATGTAGCTGAGTATGGTAAATAAATCTGAAAGCTACGGGGCAGGGTAACAACCACAAAAATTGTCTCTCCTTAGGAAACTAGGGATGTTTTTCCAATCCCTAATGTGTGGGATGGAAATGCAAGACTCTCAGATAACCTTCTCTATTATAGCAATAAAATGCAATACAATACTCTAAAGGCATTTTTGTGCGTTAAAGGTAATTTCCCTGTGTTGTCATGACAGACCTGGATCCTTTTTCATGTCCTTGTCTAGGACATGCTTATCTAGCACTTAGTAATCTCATATCTTAATACAATCATTGTAGATTTAAAAACATTTTGGTTTGGGGATAATCCAGCATTCCTATAGCATATTTTATTGCAAATTGCTAATGTGATGGATATAATTTTGTCTCAAATTCATAATGAAAAATGTAATTTAGGGATAAACTACATTTCTTGAAAATATAGGGTATTGAGCCTAACGTTAGAGCTGTCCTTTGTTACAATTAAATCTAATTTTTAGTCTTAAGATCAGTATTCCATTAAGCCACAGGCTGATGAAAGAAAGTACAAGAAGCAGCCTGTCCCTTGGCCTGGCTAATTGCAGACAATTCAAATAGTTAATACATCTTGCTCTTTAGAAGAATTATAGCATAGTGCATTTGTGCTTACCACATTAGCATTGACAGGAAGGTCGTAGGTAAGTTCAGGTTTATTTCTGAGTATGCTTTAACATAAACTAACAGGGAGACCCAGCAAGGCTTGCACAGCTATATGGACGCCAAAAGGGAGTAGTGCTACTGGGAAAGTGCCATAGCAGTGATGATGTTAGTTACCTCCATTAATGTCAGTCAATGTAGGAATGTTGTTTATGGAGTTTAAATGATAAGTTAGTGTGTCCAGTTGGATGTGACCAATGGTTCACCTCAGAAACAAAGGAGCAAGGATACAATTTAAATGGACATTACACTTTCATCATGAACTTTTGGCGTACAAACCATGATAATTTCTTATTTCTTTTACATTAATGTGTCTATTAGAAATGGCCTTTCAATTACTTCCTTACACATTCAGTGTAGATGTACCCTGCAGCACACTTTCTTGAAGTTTCATACTTGCTTTGCTGCTATATATTGTGTCAGAGAATATGAAAATGGATTCTTAACTTTCAACGGATCATTGCAACTACACGGATATGACTCAGGCAAGACTGTAGGAAGAGACAGTATCTTTTATTATTCAGTCTAGTAAAAAACATTTCTTTTCCAACTAGGCCTTTCCTAATGTCTTTAATGGAAAAATATACCATACAGCTACCATGTGACTCCTAATTAACAAGAATTGCCTCCGAAGTCCCCTCCTAAAGATGGGCTGGCCTGCACTGCTCTAAACCAACAGCTTTAATTCAGCGACTTGAGTAACACTGTGACCATTTGCTCTGTGCTTCTCAGAGGTACAGATCACTGAATTCTGCACAGGCCCTGTGGAATCAATCAATCCTGTCGCCTGTTGGCTCACACAGACAGCTTAGTCAGCTCCGTGAAAGGTTTCATTTTTTAAATGAAAAATTCAGATAAAGATTGCTGCTTTAGCTGTCCGTGATTCAACTACTTGTAAAAAATAGCAATGTCCTCTAATATTAATTGACTGAATAGTACTGGTGCACTGGAGTGATAATAAAAGTAAATTAACTTGTAATTTTGAGTGAAAAGAAGGTATCAGTGTCTAGAATATCTGAGGACACAGCTTGTGTTTGCATGGAATATTCAACAAGGAAAGAGGAAGGGTAAAAGACCTACCACAAGATGCAGGACCCCAGTTTAAGCCTCACTTGAAATGGAGTTGTTAGTTCTGTGTTTCCGAGATGAAAGTCATGTTGGCCATATTGG
>VYZX01026243.1:7978-41710 GCA_013401335.1 Brachypteracias leptosomus
TTTTATTCTATGTATAACTATTACAAATAACTACACCCTCTGTGTTATGAGGTTCAAGAGCATCAACATGATTGGGGTTTGTTTTTAAATAACAGCTAGTCAACAGTATTTAGTAACAAGGTCTACTCATTCTGCATTAAAGACTGCACACAGAAAATATAGGCAGACTGTCAAAATTACAGTACTAGCATAGGTAGCCTGTTTTAAAATTCAAGGAGCTATCATGAAAAAAAATTGAGAGAAGATAATAACTCATATTAGCAGCAGCATCAAGGAGCTCTTTTGTCCTTAGATAAGGTTAAGATCAATCTGAAACAGCTGTAGAGCCAATGCAGTGCAAGTTATATGGGAACATTTTCCCATTTGCAACAGAAAATACTATATAAGTGCAGCCAGAGCTGCGGCTTTTATAAAGGTGCCACAAGGTTCTAGGTGATGCCCAAACCCTTCCACTCTGTGATGTCACCAGCACCTCAAGTTGCTTCATATACATAGTCACCTATAAATATGCCAGCATGGGCAAATCTATGGCATTTATGCACAAGGATATTTTCTTCTCTCTAGTCCATTAAATTCAGTTGAAGAACTAATTCCCAGAGAAAAATTGCAACTGAAAGAATGGACTGAAAGGATCATGTTATGAACCAGTTGTTCAAAAGGAGTTTGATATTTCAAAAAGTTTTCCCACTGTTTTTACTCTATATTTTCATGAAAATGGATATATCTTTCCTTTTCTGATCTCCTTTTCAATTCCATAAGCTATTTTGCATTTCTAATCGACTAGGTACAATCTATAGTCACGTGATGTACAGCAAGTATTCTACAGAATACTTTCACTTTGTCTTCTAAAGTATTAAAATCCACTGTTCTGAAGTAATAACAGTTTCATAGTACCACTCTTGGAGCAGCATTTCTATGGAACAACTGAAAATTATAACAGATTTGCATTCCAACAGAACGAAATATTTTCAATTAGAATTATTTAGTAAAAACACATCTCTACTGTAAAGATCAACATTAACCAGTGTAAACTCACCTGTTCCATTAAAAATGTTACTCGATAAGGAGTTATTCATTCCAAATGCCTGATTTCTGTTCATCCCAAATCCAGACATACTGTGAAAAAAACCCAGGGAGTTAGACAAAAGGGTACACATACTTTGTAATTTCCAGTGGAAGGCATTAAGGGGAAAAAAACCCCAAACCCTAAGACACTTAAATTATTTCAAGCTTAAGCAACCCACATTCGCCTAAACTCAGTTTGTAATTATTTTCCTTTCTGCCTCTGAAGACTGAGCAGCAGCAGCAGGCACTGCTCAATCAAGACAACTGGAATAAAAAACTAAGTCATTTGGAAGTTAATAGCTACTGTGTCTTAACCAGCGAGTTCTGACAAACACGATCATTACTCAATTTAATATAAAAAAAAGCAGCAGCAGTAAATGCAATATCACAAAGACCACAATCCATTCATTTGCAGGTGGGAAGTTGGATCATGGAACCGATCAAGTTTGTCATGACTCTGTTATAAACTGAAGAGTTATGGCATGTAATCTTCACCATGTATGTATGGCACTATTACAAGCACAGGGATGGCCTCTGCCACTCAAGGGCACCAGCTAAATTCCATTTCATACAATCAGGCAAAAATTTTAAGACATCTAAATATTGTATAGCACTACTGTGGTTGCAAAGACACCCTCATAAATCATCTGTTTCATTCTGTGCAAGCTGGAGATGTTAAGAAGCCCAAAAGCAGCCCCAGAGGAGTGAAATTCTGAATTTCTGCCCTGTGGGAAATCACAACATTCATTTTTCTCCTGTAACAGAATGGAAATTAATGCTTTATAAGTTTCTGTAAATAAAAATGTCAAATGTTTTCCTAGTGGAAATCTCAGAAACTTACATGGACATTTTCCACAATTACAAATGTGAAGCATTTCATTCCAATTTGAAATAGCTTCATTTTGGATTGAGATTATCAAGAAAGGGAATAGCTAGCCAAGACTGGTCCTGTCCTGCTTTGCTTCCCCAGGATGATGTACTTGAAAGACATCCAGGTCTTTGACACTTCATACATCTGAAGAAACACATTCCTGGCATCATCTGTGAATTCTAGACCTGGTGAGAGCACCAACAGGAGACAACTCCATCTTGAGGGCATATAATCTAGCATGATGACAGACAGTATTTCTCATGCAAGGGGTTTTTTGCTTGCTTTTAAAGGAAGAATAACCATGCTAAGAATTTCAGGGATAAAAAAGGCATTAGGCCACTAAACTCATACTCTACAATTATTTGTGACTTGTTTTATGTTCAAAAAACTAAAAAAAAAACCCACAACTTTCAGTGCTCCAAGTAAGGCAACAATTCAGATGACACTTCTTGGAAGTAATGCAGTTCATGCACCTGTCAAGGAAACAACATCTTTTTTTTCACAAGTATCATTTCAAAATCTTGTTAACTATGTCAAATAACAATTGGATGTATACTACCATACTTCTGTAGGCTAATAAATTGTGAAATAATTACTTATCATTGTTCCAGTGACATTTCCTTCTCAACTTATAAAGATTGTAGCTTCTTGAAAATGAGATATACAATGCCAACAGTGAAAGATGAGGATTTTAATTCAAATGCTCCTACAGACAGGGAGTTCATTATCCACCCTACAGCTGAATGATATTTAAACAAGTACTTTCTATACATGAATCAATCTCCAAAATAATTTTAATCTGCATGTAGAGTTTTTAAGTATATTACTATTTCAACCTTTTGTGATGCTCAAGATTCAAAAATATTTTAAAATGCAAAATTTTCTTTTCAAATTTTCATCTCCTTTACTTGATGCTATACATCACAGCAAAGGCAAATTCTACATAATCAGAGGCAAGACACAAAGCCTTTTCATGCTCCAAGAACAAGCTGCTACCAAATCTCAGTTGCTGTGACTGAGAAAAGTATTTCATGCCTATATAAGTGCAAAAATACAGACCTAAAGACCCTGACCAAGTTCTACCCTCCTTTATCCTTTTTGTAAAATACTAGATTGGGTTAGAGGTGGCACCTGACTGCCATGAGCTTGTTTGGGCTCCCTACGGAAGGGCCTGAAGGGAGAAAAAGGATCAAACTGGGAGCACCGAGACCATGAGCCTGGAAAGCAGCCAGTTGTGCAAAGCTGCGACTGGACACATTAAATAATTAGAACCAACACACTTTTTACTACAAGTTTATCAGTATCAACTATGCATATACACAGCACCAAAACACAGCTAAAGCCTAATTATTTATGATGTTAGAATCTTGCCCGGAGTTAGAAAGAGTAGAAGTGACTGAGAAGCTTTTGGCATCCAAATGAGCACCAAGTTGTTAAACGAATGGCAAACCACTGTTGTCTATGTTATTCCAGAACTTAAAGAAGTCAATAGGTACCTACTGTGCCTGAATCATTTAACTATTCTTCCAGAATAAATATTTATGGTCTTATATCTTGCCTTACTTCTTCCCAAATGCATAGAACAGTCTTAAAATGGACACATATACCCAAAAATTGAGATATGTGTCAAAAACAAACTTGGGAACACATGAGAAATATCACATATTTTAAAGAAGCAGCAGTAGAAATTCAATAGTCAGAAAAAGAATTCAGCCTAAAGGCCTCAAAGAGCTTGTGTGAATACTAAAAGCAGCCTCAAAGTTTATTGCCAGGAGACTAGAACACATGAAGCAGCATTCAAGCTTTATTCTAATGGATAGAAATTAGATTTCCAGAGCAGCATTTAATCATGTCCATGGCTGTACAGGGATGGTCCAATTAAACAGCCTTACCTGTTCACAGTAAAAGGTTGTCGAGAGGGTTGCTGCTTTGGCATACATATTATGCTTGGAGAGCTTCTGTTGGGGCTGCCTAACCCTGAACTGCTCATGCTGTTTGTCCTGCTGGGAATTCCAATGCCCTGACCAACCTGGGAGTGGTTCATCATATTCCTAGGATTCATAGGCAATATCCCCCTGAAAGAGAAAAACCATCCACAGAGATGAATCTGTACAATAGTATTTGGTTACTCATTTAGATTACTAACATAGGATGGACTCTGAGCTGCTGCAACTTAATTTGTGCTTAGCATCAATATAAAATGTTTGGATTGCTCTTTATAATTAATGCAGTTTTTAATTTCTTCAGAAATACCAGATGATCCACTACATACTAATCAAGCCCTTGGTCAGGTTTAGATAAATACTTAAGTACTATGCATCTGAAAAGGTGTTACAGCTCTTTTTTTAATGAGCACTTCAGACCTTAATAGTCTTTCATGGTGTATGACATCCATACAAAAATATCAACCATACATTTACCAGAACAATCAAAAACCAGCTTCTTACATTCTGAAGCAGAATTTGCCAGTAATTTGTCATTTACATACAAAAATCAAATACTGTCCCACAGTAAGTCCTTACTGTTTTACAGTATTATTTCCCTAACATAGGCAGTGGTCAATAGAAACTACTTTACTTTTTTTTTTTTTTTTTTAAAATTAATCAGACTGCAAAGGAGTTGAGGCAAAATATGCAGAACATTTAACAATTTTCAGCTCTGCAGAAAGACACAATCGCAAAAATATTGGCTATCAATAAATACCTGCTCGGAGATGGAGGCGTGTGAAGTGACATTGTTGGTACCCCTGTTGTTGGCGTTACGTGGCTCGGTAACTGAGTGCCTTGTGATAAGCTGCGATTTAACTGAGGGGTATTGTTGCTCATTCCCCTCATTGGAAGGCCTAGTGCACCTATTGAAAAAAAATTCAGAGGGGTGGAGATATAGAGCAATCAGGAACAAAGTCTTCCCCATCAGGTGTAGATGGAAACAATTTATGCTGACAACCTACAAAAAAGTGTAAAGACTGAAGGAAAGTGCAGTGCAAAAACTAAGTCTTCGTTTGCACGGTAGAAGCCCAATTATCTCAAATTTAGCCTCATTTCTGTTAAGCTTAGAAAGGCTCTAAGAAATTTCTGTACTTGAGTCACTAACAAAATTTTGTTTCCTTTGAGATGTATACTGTAGAGAAAGGGTTCGGTTTTGAATTTTTTGATAAAGACATGAAAATCTAGAAATCATCTCAAAAAAGGCATAATTTCATAAAATTTGTAACTGCACTTAAGAAATACATTAATTACTTCTAAATAAACCAGTATATCTTTGGCCACTACTTGGAGCACTGATCTGTCTTGTTAAAAAATTAAAAAAATCTTAAACTTTACAGAGAACTCATCTAAAATGTTTTGTTGCCTTAAAGCAGTACTATTATTATTATTAACTAAATGTTCATATCTTTTTTTGTTAAAGCTGCTGCTTTTTGATAACAGAACTTCACTGTCCATGATCAAGTCAAGTTTAATATTTTGAGAAAAGAAAGCAACCATAATTTTAACTGCCCTCTATTAGCATTTAAAAACAAAGAAAATTTTTAAACACTGATCAAAAGTATTTTCTACATGAACAATTGAGCGTTACAGAATAAAGTAAGCACTTCAGTGAGGTAAAAAATATAAAATAGAACAGCAAAAGGTAACCAGTTGCTGCCCTGTCTCCAGTGTCCAAAAACTTTATGGAGTTTCTCATCATTCTCACGTCACTTTTCTGTGTTTATGAAGTTTCAGAATGATGTTCAACAACAAGGAGTCATTTAGTGCAGCATGTCAACAGAAACAAGCTTAACATATAAAAGGTGATAGCTTTAAGTAATGATCCCTATTACTTTGCCATAAGGCTCCTGAGGTAGACTCACAGAACTCAAACCCTTATCCTGCACACTAAACAAAAGAAAAAAAATATGATAAATCAGCACTCTCCCATGGTAGACCACCTCAGCAGAAGAGCTGAATGTGCCAGTGCATAATGTGATAAAATACTAAGAATGCAAAGAACAGGCATAGCATATGCTCAGGTTATTTATCATGGACAAGGTCTGAAGAAACCTTCCAGTCATTTAACTCTCACACTTTAAGACCTGCTGTCTGTCCACGTCCTACTCTACCATTTGCAATCCAAGAAGCTTGCAGTAACACTCAAAATCTTGGTAACACTCAAATTCATCTCTATACATTCAGATTAAGAGGCAGCGTGACTTGCTTTAACAAGCCTCCTAAGACTTCATTAAATGCTGATTATATCAAGATGTTCACTGTAAATATTTTGGCAATTTGCTGCATCAGAATAATTTTAATGAGCATAAATATAAGTAATATTTCACACTGATTAACAATTACATGGAATTTAAAAAAATATAACAGTAAACAAAAAGTACATACACTTCCAAACTAGATACAGGACACTGAAAAGCATAACTTCCATACTCAGGTTAATTTTGTGCAAGCATTTGTTTCAGCAAAGCTGGTTTTACACGGATAGTTATTTCTTGTTGTTGGCTTTCTTTAAAGTAGAATTTTTAATGAGTATGACTATTATAGTAAAGTAGAACCATATTCCTGTGGCTGGCAAGTAGGGACAGTTGAAGTATTCAGCATAAGGAAAAAAAATAAAAAATAAAAAATAAAATCCTTTTTTTCCTTTTTCAACTAAGACTAGAGATCTGTATGTGCTATACTGGAGGCTGATCAATGAAGTAGAAAATTTCCTGCCTAATCATTAGAAGTTCAAGTTATATTAACTCTATAACATGACACCTTGCTTAATGACTGACAGCTACCAATCTAAATGTGCATAGGTATTATCAGCTTTGTTTTTCCTAAAAGTAATCATAAGTTTTGATTTAAGACACAGAAGTTTCTTGCCCCTTTTTTCTCAATATTTAGTAGAAACTGAACCCTGAAAATATTTACTTTCTAGTTTTTTAGCCAGCATATCTCCATGTTGGAGAGGTTATGTCCTAAGCATCACAAGCAACTGAACAAGCAACAAAGCTGATGAAAAAAGTTAACCTTAAAAATAAAACAACAAATAACTGTGATAAACAGAATTAATAAACCACTTCAGTATCTTTTATACAGTTAAGACTGAAAGGTTCAACAGTGCCAGATTCAGGACCCAAAAATCCAAGAGTCAAATATGACTCTCAGACTGACCAGAACCTGCTTGTATAAATCTCATCAGCATAATCAAATGTCAGTTTATATTACATGGTCACTCATCAACAGCCACTGATACAGTAAAATAAAAATAATAATAAAACAAAATCACTGTGTTTAAGCTATTTGAAGAAAGCCAAAAGCAGCTGTGAAGGCCATGCATCTAGCAGACAAAGTTTTTAGTTTGTTTAGATAAAAAAAATACAGACTCTCTAAAGTACTCTGAAGGTACTTTTTCTTAGAATTCAAGTCAGATGCAGTTGGCAAGAAAGTTGCAGAGATTCAAAAGTGTACAGTGATAAAAGAGAGATGTTCACAAGCTTGTTTCACTTGTGTAACTGTATCTAACTCCAATATTCTGAGTCACTTTCTGGATGTACTTCTTAGCTGCAAGGAGGTTTAGTTCTCAATACTGGCCCTTAAGTTAGGTGGCCAGCACTACACACTGTGCCTCTTGCTCTATTGCAACAGGATACACAAGACTGGTAAATAAATTAAAAAAAAAAAATCAAGGTATAGGAAAGAAAAGAGTGGTGCAGAATGCAATAATCTTACTGGCATAGTTCTTTACCATATGCCAGTTTCCAAGCATGCACACAAGATTTAATTTGCTCCTGTAGAGCGTGAAACATCAGTTATAATTTAAGCTATAATTTCCTTCTATTCCTTACATATTTTTCTGATCATTTTGGCCCAGCTCAATTTTCTTAGCTTTTCCTTCAGAGAGTCAGAGTTAAATCACAGACATTCTTTATAGGATTATTATATTTGGACATTTAACAGCTATACAATGTCAATACATGACATTTGCATACTAAACACTGCAAAAATGCATACTAAGCAAAGCAAAAATGTATCTTCAAAAAAACCCCCCAAACACACACACAAATAAGGAGACATACTGTCTTTTTTACAATCACCAGAAAACAAAGCCATATGCATGTTCTCTATCCAAAGAACATGAAACTAGAACATATTTGGCATAAAGATATAATGAATAAAAGGAATTCTTACTTTGCTGCCCGTATAAACTTGCCCCAAACTGAGACAGCTGACCTGATGTTGATGGTGATGCCAGCATCTAAAAATGTAAGAACAAAAGATTACTAAAGACACAAAGATATTTTGCTATCTTGCTCGAAAGGTTATAACTGTGTATTGTTTTGCCAATAAAGCCAAAACAGCAACTGAAAACTCCATTTAAGTCATCAAAAGTTCTAGGAAGTCCCCAAAATATCTGCACAGTAACAACTGCAACAGTATATTACACATCAAGAAAATAATTAAGGACTTTACATGTATAAAAATAGGCTTTATTTTACTTGTGACAAATACCACAGAGGAAGATCTAAAAGCTTTCAGTTTTTCTACCCTTGTAGCTAAAATACCCATCTTTGCAGAAGCAGGAATACTCAGTTATTTAAATCAGATATAGGGGGTTTTTTGCCCCGGCAAAAGATGCATCATACAAGCAGATCAATCCCTGTTCAGTGTACTGTATTACACTGTATCACTGTGTTACAAGAGCAAAAAATGGAAAATGAGTGGCTTGGTAGCAGCACCTATAAACAGATACAAACTTCAGATAAGATTCCAGTGGTAAAACTATAATGTACTGCCCTAAAAGCTAATTTCATGCTTGTATACACCATATGAATAGGTAATGTGTAAAAATGTCAGAAGTAATCCTTACTGATCTATTATGCTTACTTTAGAGACATCATATATATTATCAAATATTTCCATTACAATCTCCTTTGTCAACTTCCAGATATCACACAAGAAATGTGACAAACTGAAGAGACTCTCAGTAAGAGTAAGATTAAAAAATATAAAATAAATCATGATCTATGAAGAAGGATTGAGATTTTGGTTTGCATACTCTGAAAAGAAAGCAACTAAGGTAGAGACATGACTTTCAGTCATTGCTGTGAGAGGTAAAGAATAAACCACTCTCCATGTTGCTGCAGAAAGGTAAAGCATCAATAAATTTGAGAAACAGTAGATCTAGGTTAAATATTTGGGAAAAAGCAGCCCTTTGCAATGTTAAGGACAGTTAAGCACTGGAATGTCCATCCCTGGATGTTTTTAAAGAACAGATCAGATGTTCATCAACATTAGGTATAGCTGATTGTCCCCTAGAACAAGAAGATGTATTAGTTGATAATCCATCCAGCTCACAACAGAACATGCTACTCATACTTCCTAACACATGGATAAATGTCTGCTTGTTTAGTGTAGTGTGGACCTGCATTGAATTTTATGATATTTCAAGGAAAGGAATGTCTGGATTCTTACATAAATGGGGATTTCAAGCTTTCTCAGTCAAAGAGTAAATAATTCAAATAAAAATAACTTTTACTCTGACAAATCGTAAATTTCTTTTTTGATTTAATCTAAACAGATGTAAATCTCAAAAACCCCCTTATAAACTAAATCAGCTAGTTATCTATACTGGGGCCAAATCTAGATAGTAGAAATGAGAGAGAAGACATGCAGGATAGACACTAAATATCAAAAGTAGCATTTATGTCTGTAAGCCATGAAGTATTTATGACTTTTTGTTAATAGATCCAGAAGGTATGAGAAATTACAGCAGGCAATTCTGTAGATCATCAGAAAATGTATCAAAAACGCCACCCCAGAATACTATATACTCATATTTTAAACACAGTACACATACTTGACAGTAAGCAACTACAGCAATAAACATCCATACCTGCATACACAAGAGGTGTTAAATACTAAGACAAAAATTTCCTGCAAAAAACCCAAAAACTGAAGTATGTACCATACTGGAACAAATTTTAAGACCATGGGGGGGGGGGGGGGGGGNTTGAGACCGCGGGGCGGGGGAGGGTGGAGAATTGAGAAAATTGAGAGAAAAACGTATGAGAGACCCTCAGAGAAAGGCACACAAGCAAAAAAAAGATCCCAAACCAACTAGACATTGAGATAGAAATAGTAGTCAAAAGTACTACTAGCCAAAAAGATGATCCCATAAGAATAGCTGCTCAGGGCATTCAAAAATTGCTGTGATGGCATGTAGTACAATAATAAGTTGATGGCAAAAATCTTTTATTTCTAATGTTAACTTGGATATTAAAAAAAAAAAAAAAAAAGGCAGACTTAAGAGGTACAAGATTACTTGAAAGAGAGGAAAAAGAATCTCACCTCTTCTACATAGTTCTCCTTCATTCCTTAAATTCAGTTACAAGAAAAGGAATGGCAAATAGTATTTAATGAACACTGCTTATTAGAAATTGGATTTTCTTTTGAAACATTGCAAAGTAGGTCACATGTATTGTGCCATTTGCTTTTACATGAAAAGTTAATTGCAAAATGACTTGAAGAGAAACATTTATAGAAAGCCATAATAAAGGCCAAGTATTGAATTGAATAAGTCTAACAACTAGTCTTGAAGCCATAACACACTTAGAACATTAAAGACAACAAGCCTCAAAAAAAAAATATTTTTTTCTGTGGATCTGTTCCAGGCTGATTAAATGCAGCATTTCTCAAATCTCACAGAGAAGAAATATGATGTATGAGTAGCTCAGTCTCTCTCGAGTTTATTTTGTAATATGCCAAAAAACCCCTTCCCAGCATTAGACACTTTCTTCTGTCACAGCTAAGTAAGAAGCAATTTAAAATTTAGTTTTCTTTTTTCTATTATTCCGTATAATTTAGGTCAACAACAAAATAATTAAATTAGCCAAAACCATAGCCTGTGCTACCATGACATTATTTTTATTCACAGCCTCTGAGTCAACTAATACAGTCTACTCAAACTTGGTACACCAAAGATAATAAAGATTCAAGATGAACTGTGCAGAATACTATTAATAGTAGTCTAGCCTCTGCAATTATTATTTTATCTGACTGGACTACTAACCACAAGACAAAATATAATGACTCTCCAAGAGTATACTTGCAGTGGTGGCTGGAATGCACTCTTGAATTTTAGTCTACAACAGTCAAAGGTCCCGATAATCTTAATAAAAACAAAAGCAGTCTAACCCTTAAATTGATTAAAGTGTCCTCCAGTTGGTAAAATCTGTTAAGCTTTAGCCAGTTATGTCAGTATTTCAGGAAAGAAAACGCTCAGGGTTATACCTTTAGTAACCTTTGAAAAACAAACCTACAAATGACTGAGATCACGTTAACGAACAGCATATTCTAGCAGTATGTATGCAACATCAACTTTTTAAAACAAATGACTAATAATCTTCTATCAATTCAAGGAAATTGTTAAGCTTCTGACATCTATAGCTTTTGCTGCACATGTACAAAAAACCTCTGCTCTTCAAACTTGGACATTTCGGTTTAAATCAATTTGCCAGTGCTTGACGGCTACAAACCCCAGTTGTGAAATAGCACAGGATTTCTGCTTTATTCCAACCTTGTAGGACTGAACTAGATAGATTGTTTCAAATTACTTTCCCTCTACATGCTGTTTCAGGAGACAGAAGAGGTCCAAGACTTACATCCCATAGGGCACGGAGACAACTGAGCAAACAAGACCTTGCGTAGCATGAAGGGTGCACTTTATTCTGTAAGCATTCTTCTGTACTGGCAGCCCAAAGGACTGAGTGGATGACAGTCAACTAAGATGTGAACATCCTTTTACTCACAAGTCTCAAACTGTCACAGTGAAGATCTGATCATGGAAGATTCTACATCTAAAATCAAACCAACTGATGATTCAAGCAGATGGTCTGATTTTTCTGGACTGGTCCACACCAAAGATCAGTAAGCTGTAACATTCTATCAGGCAATTTCTTACCCCTGGTGATGCACAAGATTTTACTGTAACTGCTTTCATTAACTCTTGATGGGTTTACTGCAGTAAGTTCATTTAAGTGTCAACAATATGGAAAAAATAGCACCAGCAATTGCTTAAATTTGCCAGAACTGTGAAAGAACTGCTGCATTTCACAATCCTCTTGGGAGATCAGCGATCACAGGCTGCAGCCTCCCTGTGAAAGCAGGAGGAAGAGGCCCAGCAGCAGAGCTGGCTGACAGGGCTCCCATCTCCCCCTGCCCTGCAGCACCCTGCCTCCTCCAAGCAAGCCCCCAACTTACCATGGGGACAGCTGCCTGTCACCATCACTGCCACAGCAGCACCAAGAAAATCCAGTAAAGCAACACTTGTGCAAAGGCTGCTACATTATGCAGTTATAGCCTAAGGCTACTGTCTTAAACACAAGGCAAGCTAAAGTTAAAACACATCGATCCAGAGCTACAAAGTCAACTCTGAAAAGCAAAATGTGTTAGAATAAGCAAATAAGTCTGTGAGCTAATATCTGGCCTGAGAAATGATGGGTTTCTCACAGGTGCAAACATCAGCATCATTTTGTATTTGCACTACTTTATTCCTGGTATCTGCCATCTGTGCTGCACTATTTAATAACAAAACAGCTGACCCACAGCCTACAAAGAAAAAGGTGTTACACCGACATTAAAAAATAGTAATGAATCAAGCCAACAAATAGCAGGTTAAAAAAATAACAGATTTTTCTACACTCTGTCAGTTTTCTAGTAGTAGTATTAGCCCTCCTCTAGATTACAAACCATCTTTTAATATAGTGCTCACAAAATTCCCAAATTACAAGTAAATATTTCCAAATTTCAAAATCAGAGATAATGAAGAAATGTCAAAAGCCTTATAATTGCAGGGTATTATTTGCAAGTGAAAATTGTTACTGATATGAATTATTTTTGAAGTATAAACCCAAATACAATAGTGAAAAATAAACAAGATTTTATTAAATTTTTCAGATTTCATCATTTATGGTTGTAGTCTTCTGCCTCCAGTGGCACTTGGGAAGCACAAGCAGGTAGGACCACGCTGTTGTTGGCAGCAGTATCTCAAGATCTTAAAGGCAAGATACTGCTTTTAAATGACAATGACTCTATTAACATGAGGTTAACATGGCTATTAAAATAAAACTCTAAAAACAAATGCTCCCTGTGTTTTTGGTAAATAGTTTGATGGTACAGTGTATTAATGAGCCAAAAGATTACCGAAAACTCATTGAAAGCTCCTACAAAAAATGCCATAAGCAATTAAGAAATAGGACAACAAGCAAGTATTTAATTTCAATTAACCAGTTGTGCATGAAAAGCTAAAAAAAATCCCAAACAAAAAAACCTCACTCACACATTGAGTATGTAAACCACCAATATTACAATGCAGTATGTTCAGTGAACTGAATTCTTGTGCAAGAAACTATAACCTCACCCTACCAGAAAAGGTAGATGACTATGCATGGAATTAATATGGTCTATGGAACCCCTTCAAATGCTAAAATTGACATAAGCTATTATATGTTGTTGATTAAAGTGGAGATGCAGTAAAATAAGATATTTTAGGTGTTTTGCTGCTTTGCAACTCATACTTCAAAGACAAAAGCTTAAGCCATGTGTTTCACAAAGCAAGCAGGGCAAACCAACCTACTATTCTGTCAAATCTACAATATGTTTACATGCATAGTAATGTCTATGAAAATATTCATGTATCATTTTTAATTAAAAGACATTAATCTATTTTCTTCCCAAAATAAACTTTACTTTTTTTTCTCCACAAATGGATCAAAATTATTTATAGACTATGACAAGGTACACTAATGTAAAGTAGCTCTGCTCAACCAGCCAGCATCAGTGCAAATGCTGTAACTGCTCCTGATACAAGAGAGTTTTGTGGGAATTCTTAAATACTTACAACAATTCTATGGGCAGCATCTGAAGTTAAATTATGACTAAGCTAACAAACTCTCATGCAATGACTAAGACAAATGCCAAACAAAATGCCTTTGGAAACAAGATACCATAGGTTTTCTTAGAACCCACCCCCCAAAAAAAACCCAACAAAACCCAAAAACATTAAGAAGTCAACAATGCAGCTGGAACAGCATAATGTTCAGCAACCCTAAAGCCAAAGCTGTCTCCAGAAGACTGATTAAACCCTTCTACATTTAGTTTCCCTAACATACAAAGATCCTGGATCTCTATCTTCTTGGTAAACTAAGTCTTGTAAAAGTACCAGCACTATATAAGGCCATATATTTCAAAACACAGTAAGAGTTAGGTAAAGGTTCTATAAATTACTCGAACGCAAGTTCGCAGTAAAAGGCTTTGATAACAGCTTCTGACCACCCCTTCATTTTATCACCACCATCACGCCCATTACAAGACAAACCCACTGATGTCTGCCTTCATGCAACTGTCTCATGATAGGACTATCTAAATTTGATCCAGCATAGATACACTTCTACTATATCAGGATGGAAGAAACCTCTGAAAAGCAGGCTCTCAGAATCAATAACCCATTTTCCTGTGCTCAGTATGCAAATCTGAGGACCTCCTAACTTCAGGAAAGGTAGTGCCAGGGAGCTAGATTAATAGTTGCAATGAGCCAAATCTAATCCGCAGGCTACATCTTAGTTGCCCCAATTGTTAAAATATATTTGACTTCACAAGAACTCACATTTTGAAAGAGCTGAGCTGCAAAAGAACACCAGATGTCAACAGATAAGTCCAGAACTAGTTAAAACATTATTCTCCTCTCCGAAAAAATAGAAAACTCAAACTAATCCATTAAAAGTTCAAATCACAGAATTATTATTACATTACTGTGAGCATTTTATCATCTGTTGAGCAACTAGGAGAGAAAACAAACAGCAAAGCACTGGGTAAAGAAATGGAAAAAGCATTCACTGAAAAAAAATCTCCTAACTTTCCTCATGATTTGGGCAAATATTCATTAAAAGGCAAGTCTGTCTACTGTCAGATTTATGACTACAGTTCAGAACAACAGAAGATGCCCTGATCTTATATTCTCATGTAGGCATCTACAGTGGACTGGGCTAGACTGGTTAAACCTTGTAGAACACTTCTTATATACATGAAATCAAAGGTCAGACTGAACAGGCCCCATATTTTCTCAAAGCTCACTCTTTTTCCTCATTTGAAGGCAGTAGATTCAAAAGTATATGAAGGCTTTCAGCCACCAATTTCTATCATTGCCACTCTATCCAAATAAAAATATATGCACCCCATCCTCAAAATGATTTTGCTGAGTGGATGGACAGTTCAATTAAGTTGGTGAAATTGGCCACAAATAAGCTCTGTAATTCAAGTCACAGCATGTAATCTTTTTCAGATAGGTTCTAAATTATTTTTTTCACTTAGTGAGTGAAGAACTATTTCCTAATAAACTTTGAAAAAAAAGCCCCAAACCTTTCACCTTAGGTGCTAAAACAGGGTAGAAATCACTACTTCAGGTTGAAGAACTCTAGTGGATAAATGAAGCATAGATGAAGGACTTGAGAGCTATATGTATATAATATGATAGATTGAAGAAAAAAAACCACAAAAAAACATTTGACTCATTTTCTACAGGTTTGTAGCTAAAACCTGCAATACTTGCTCTGAGTTAAGACATACAAGAAACTGAAAACGAAAAGGGGAAAATTTAAATTGCAGTAAAACTGTACCTTTTGATAACTCTACTATAAAAAAAGCCATAAAGACTGCCATTTTTCAGTAAGCTTACAAAGATTCTGTACACTGTTTTAATTTTTTATTACTAGTTAACTTTATCCGAATATAAAAGTGATTTACTCCTTTCCCCAAATTTTCTTCTACCTTTATCCCCACATTTACCTACTCCATTTCAATATAAACGTGAAGACACAAAGATTCAAGCATTTCAAGATCTAGAAGGCTTTAAGTTTCCCCCCCCGGTTATTCATAAAACTGGATCTAGGTTCTGAACGTTAGTCTTTATTAGCTTAGTCAGAAAAAATTCTGAGGAAGTTTGTTATCTGTCAATACTGTTATCCAAAAAACAACACGGTCAATGTATTTATTGTGTTCTCATATACATAACATCTTTAGCAGAATTCAAGTCAAAAGACTATTTGAAAACATGGTTTTATTATGGAAAAGGTTTTCAAAGCTGCAAAATTGGTTGGAAACAGAAAGAATACAAACATCTTTGCAACCTTTCTCATCTACTGTGAGTCAAATAATAAATCAAAAGGAACACATAATACATAATATACATTTAGCTCTACATGAATAATCAAAGGTGTACAGGCAATGTTAATATCACCACCATATATTTATTCTGATCAACATTAAAGAATGTTACAATAGCATAAAATGGATTAAGATTTTATAGGCATAAACTCAGAAACTTGTAATAGTTAATAGTGAAGCTACAAGGGAAGAAAAAAAAAAACCCTTAGAAAGGATTTGGAAATAAAACTTTTAAAAGATTTTTGAAAATCAATCTTCCATTTATTGTCAGAATGACAACCCTCTGCTGCCAACTACAGCAGCTTCTTTGCCCCATTTTGACCACTTTTCCCACAAGCTTTCAAGATTTCTCATTTGTCATTCCTGGTGTCTGGAACACCCACCTTCCTTCTCTTGAAGTCCCATTCTAAGATCCGCTTCTGCAACATTGCCTACAGAAAGAGTAGGCAACTAAAACACTCATTCACTTTGTCAACAATGTTCCAAGCATCAGCTTTCACTGTGCACACTGTACAGCACAGCATTCATCTCACTCTACCTTCCTCACTACACCATAATGATTTAGATCTGATGCATTGAGGGAGAAGAGTAGGGATTTAATATCTAAGAATCATTTTGGAGAAACAATGTGTACTATTTTTGAGAATGCTAACTACACCTCTCAGTGCCCACTTTCAAAGGTAGGTATGTTAAATATGATAAATGTTCCATTGTGTCTGTATCTGCACATGCAGATATATAATGGACATAAACAGAAAAAAGCACCCAATTTAATTTTCTTTCACTGTAGAACATTTTAATCCTTTGCTGGCTTATGCAAAATTTTTCATCAAAACTTATGAAACTGTATTCCAAAGCTGCATTTAAGCATTTTTTAAAAAAATGTGTTTATTTTCATTTTTAAAGCCTTATTTCCTAAACCTATTTCCTTTCTTTAAAAATTTGGATTAAAATCCATCTAACTAAGAGTCTATAGGAAATCTTTGTTTACATAGGTCAAGGTGTATTCAAGACTATGTTCACATCTGCTATTAAACAACCATATTTCTGCATAGTCATGGAGGCAGACTTGAATAAATTACATATTTTTGAAAGTCTGAAGGGATTTTTTAAGTGCTTGTTTTGTTGTTTGTTTTTTTTTTAAATTAAAGAAAATCTAGCCTATATGTTCTTTACACATATTAAATACAAGCCTGTCATGATTTGGTATTACTGACCTTCAGGTGACATGAACTTCCAGGTCATGCTTTCAGTATTTCTACATGCCACTCCACATAAAAGTGAAATACTGTACTGGCTAATTTATTTTAATAGTAAGCAAAGCTTCAGTAATGCCAATGCAGTTCTAACATACAATAATGCATAACCAAGGGAAAAAGTTTAAGAATGACTGTCTTTTTAACTTTGTGTCATTACAAATGGGAGAAATACCTAAATTTGAATACTTGAGGAGACAAGCTGCACAAGGCATTTTCATAAACTAAAACCAGTTGAAGATGTAAAATGAAAAACCACAACAAAAATGCTGTAGACATGTGTAAACACAAGATATAATCAATAACCCAATTTTAACTTACAAATACAATTCTTAAAGTTGAAAAAATACAGCCCTGGCAGGTGTATGGCTGAAGTTTACATCTATAAAATCACTAAAGTTAAAGCACCTGTCACTGAAAACAAAGTCATTCACAGCTTAAAGCTAAATGAAGCCCTTCCTCACACATTTCACATACCTGAAACTATCTCACTATTGAGAGGGGAAAAAAAAAAGCTTATTCAACTTACATCTTTTTCTGACCGAGGTGGGAACATCGATGATTGGCTGTAGTACATGTTCTCATCATGGTAGTCACCATCAACCCCCTCTACAAACTTCTTCCTTGAAGCACCAAACATGCTGTTTGTCACCTAAATAATAAGAAAAAAACTATTATATAACATATGTTTTACTTTTCTACATACTTAGAATATACATAAAATATATGTAAGGATTGGTAAAAAAACCCCTGTTTCTGAACATTTGACAATTCCTCTTTTAAAATATTTTCTGTATATTGCCAATGTAATGGCTCTTCAAAGTGGGATTTTCAGATGATGGAAACTCATATTTCAGAGAGGACTTGGTGAGGAGAGGGGACATGCTTCATTTTTTGGAGGGAGGGGTGTGTGTGTGTTGGTTGGTTGCTTTTTGAGTCACATGATCTTTCACTCAGGTTTATTTAAAATTACAGGATGCCAGAAAACAAAAGAGCAAACATCAAGTTCTCCTCTCCTCAGGTAAACACTTTCAAACTAAAAGAAAAAAATTAAGGAACATTCTTTAGAGCTCAGACATCTTAAAAAAATAATAAAAATAAAAGGAGAAGAAAAAAAATTTGTGAAATCACTCCCATGTCTCATCACCACAACTTTAGAAAAGCAGCTTTCTAGTCCACCGTGCACACTCAGAGCCATGATTCAGTAAGAGAAGGTTGAGCTTAACCACACTCAACAACATCATCATAGACTGGCAAAGTTACATAGATGGCCCATAAAAAACCTGCTAGATTTATTTCGCTCTTACTCCCACAGGCACACACACAGACAGAGCTGCTAAGTCAGGAAGCTAAACTAAAGAAACAGCAACCACGCAGCTGGTCACAGAGCCTTAGTTCATTAGCAAATTTAATCCTGCAGCAAGGTCATACAACATCAGTAAAGCATCTACCACATGCAGTATGTATTTATACACCTGACTCTCTTATCTACATAAAAATACACACACCTCTTTCAGTTTCTAATCTACCTGGCTACAAAACGCTATCACAGCACAGTGTGGGCTACCCAAGCCCTGTTTCAACCTAACAAGTTAATGTTCAAATCAGCAAAAGGGCACATACTGGTCAGTACTGAGCAACTTTCCCCGTTTCTTGTACCAACCATACGGCAAGACTGGAGAAAGCACAATCAACAGGATGGTGATCAGCCCTCAGCTACTGCCCTACATAACATGCTTTTGAACAGACCTTTAACATCTTGAAAGATAAGGAAGTTAAGTTACAGTTAGCTTATGAAATGCTCTGAGCCCTAACATTCACTGTCCTCACTTCTGACGGCCTTAGCTAAACTTAAACCAAAAAAAAATAGTAATAAAAAATTTTTTAATTGTCCTAAGAGTCATCTTGCACTACCTTAGGGTCATGCTTGAAACTGAAATTTCAAAACATTTATTCCTATTGGCTGCAAGGAGAGTTACTTTCAGCTTGCAATCTCCTTACCCCTACTGACACAAAATTACTCTGATATTCCTCACAGCATGGCTTACTCAAATTTCACCTTTATTGATGACAATTTCTAGGCAGTGTTTAATAACGTGAGTCCTCCTATACTAGTAATAGCTTAACCCCATGATTTCAAAGACAGAGAAGTTTTGAGTAAAGTAAAGTCAACACTTGGGATGCATTTAATAGAGCTATAATCACAGAATTGCCCTAAAACATTCAGCTAAACAAAAGCCTATTCTACTATTCCTACAAGAGGGTTTCAGATATTTAGGCTACTGATGTCTCAGAACAAATTTACAGTCTGGTGTACATGTGTGAAGGCACATAAAGGTACTGCACATCTTCTTCAGACAAAACTTGCATTTTAGAGTATTTACAAAAATGTGCAAATGTAAGGTCCCAAACTGCCTGAATGCATTCAGCTGACTTTCACACTTGTAGTGAAGCTTTCATTACACTATAAGCATATCCCACTGTGCTAATCCCTTTACAATGCAATTATCACCTACCAGATGGGATGGAGCATTTAACAGGCTAAGGGGATTATCTTGTCCTTTGGTCTGCCTGAGTGAAGTGTGGAGAGATGAGCAGTTGCCTTTGACTGCTGTAAAAAAGGGTAGGGAAATGCTTTGGTGAAGCTCTCCTGAGCAATGAGAAGCTGGATGTCTCAACCAACTACTGCTCCTGAGAAGGTAAAAAGCAGCTTCTCACAAGTCCCAAAGACTTTTTTGTGTTCCTTTAACAATACCTGGGATAAGAGAAGAATTTTTTTTGCCACATAACCTTCTCTCGTGATGTATCATCAGAACAACAAATTTAATTGTGATAGAATGCAAGTCATTGAAGCATACACCATCCTGTACTAGTGTAATACCTAACCCTGAGCTACATTACAGGAACCCTATAAAGGCAAAAAATGATTCTGTCTTTGACCCTGTAGCTTTTAATCTTATTTCTGCAAAAGTTTACACATGACTAGCTACACATGCACCATAAAAAAAATTCTTAGTGGGGTAAGGTCAGAGCTTTCAGTCTCAAAATACATGTTTAAAGCTGCTGCAAGAAAGCTAGTATGTCCAAATATGAAGTCTATATACTGAAAAGCTAAAAGATATTCTAAACACTCTCCACTAAATTTAAATTGTCAAAAAATTTCCTATACTGATAATTGTGTAAGACAATGGTCCAAAAACTAATCAAGATTATGTCCTGCAGACTGATAAAGTGTAGTGATATTAACATGGAGTCTTACAACAGCACAGTTATTAAGCAAAGAAATGCAGAAACTTTTAATAATTAAATACTGATATTTTAATTGGCAACTCATATTTCTACACAATACCTAACAGGACTGTGCTGATGAACTCCAGAGAGCAGAGCAGTGCATTGGAGGCAGCAGCTGCAGAGGAAGAAGGGAAGGCTGAAGGAGTCCTGCCTGCAATCCAGCTGCATCGCTGCACCCAATTGCTCTGAAGGTCTTCAAGAACTTTTTGCAGAGACTGACACTTCTTCAGAGCAGCACTTTTGTACGTTATTCTGTGTCATTCAACGCTGCCAAACGAAGCAGTCGTGTGCAGCACACAAGCTGTCCCTGCTCCCACCAAGGGAAGCGGCAGAGGCGCTGGAGGGTATTCTGGCAGCTGCCTGCACTCCCAACAGGATGTCACTTCACTAGAAAGAGCTGCTTCTTGTTCTCAGGGTGAACCACAGCACGGATCACAACAGAGAAATGTGGCCTTGCAATTCACGCTGCTATCCAGCCTGTCACAAACTAACAGCATGATAAATAAGGCAACCACTTAAGACCCATAACCAAAAGGGCAGGAACTGGGATTAGAGACTGAAGCTGCAGCTGCCACAGCCAGGCTGCTTACTTCTTGCTTGTTCTTAGGCCGACACCAGCAGCCAATTTATCTACTTCCCAGGAGTCGCCAGTAACAGTAATTGGCTGGCAAACTTCTGAATCAGAGCACCTATACTTGTGCATACTTTTATAATATTATAGCAGGTTTATGCAATGACAGTGTCAGATGGTTGCCAAGGTAGCAACAGGCATCTTCCTATCCACATTAACTCATTCCAGTATTCACTAACATATTAATGAGTTGGTCATGCTACAAGGATACACACAGATACTGAAAAAAAACAGTAAGTGTTGTTTACAGCACTACTTGTAAGAAGGTGTGAGAATAACTGGGGCCATGCCCAACACAGACAGATCTGCTGATGGAACTTTGTTGCTTATTTCTTAGGACAAGAAACCACCAGTAAACCTCATATGCAATGACTGAAGCTCCTTTTCCCTAGACTGCTAGATCAGCAACAAAAGTAAATACAGCAAAGTTCATGCAGCATTTATAAATACATTTTTAACCCTTTGGAAAGTAACAATGACCTGAGGTTTTGTACCTTCACAGGGTCTAGATTGACGAGGTCAAAGGTAGAAATCAGCTCTTGTATTTAAGTCCCTCATTCATACATGTATACCAATACAGACACACTTAGGCCAACACAATCTCAAAGAAGCAGTACTCCAGTTGCATGTCAATTTTATGAAGTAAGGAATTCCTGTCTACTCAGCCTAATTTCAAACAGATCCCTCTCCTAATCCTGTAACTACTTTTTGTTTTCTACTGTTGAACTCAGTTGTCTGTTGCACAAGACACCCTAGCAGTGTAACTGTTCATTAAAAATGTAAAAATGGTGCACTTCTGTCAACTCATCCTCTAGCATAATATTGCAAAAGTACAACTCTCACTGGCAGAACCATGTACAAATATTATTAGAAAACAGTCATGGTAACAGAGGAAAGGGAAGGAGCTACATGTTAGGATGGAGTTCAGAGCGTTAACCAGCCATGCTGCCACAAACCATGCCCAATTCTGATCAGATGAACACAAGTGCTTCTTTCAAAGCACAAGCACATCAGGTATAAAAATCAGACTCGCCCACAACTTCAAGTTAATGTTAACCATGCAAAATGCAGTCACAAGCCTAACAAGACCTTTACATTCTTCTGTAGAAGATTTCCTAACAACTACCACAACGGGGGAACCAAAAGCACCATACATATGTTAAGAACTTAGAGCATCTAATAAGCAATTTGCTGCAGTCATTGATATTTCTTCTGCAGCTGAGTATCCAACACATGAAAACCAACACTAAAAAAAAAAAATTCAAGAAAAATCCTTTGCATTGCAAGAAACACTGCAGTATAGTATACTTCAACACACAAACTTCTTTGTTAGCAATAACTGAAGATATCTTATTGACATAGAATTTGTAAGGAAAAACTAATAAAAAAAATGTTATCATCTTAAGCTGCAAAAATATCTTCTCTATAATCACTTGTAAAGTGATACTATGATTGCATACTAAATTAGTTTAACAGCCTGAAGCAAATTATAGTATTAAAACATGAAAACTAATTAAGTTTCTGTTTTGTAATATTCTGATAGGTAGGGCCTAAGGAGAGCTCTCTCATGCCATCAACATCGCCAACTCTAAACTAAGAGGACACTACAAAATCTCCCTGGGGAATGTATATTTTTAAGTTTGCGTAGAGCAGAAAAGTTGATCATTGCATTAAAACTGATTAAACTCATCATCTTTATGAGATCTAAAAATTATATACAGTAATAGAAGTTAAAAAAATACTTTAGGAATTTTATCAGTATCTTCCCTTTCCTGCTCCTCCAATAACTATGGATTTGCCAAGATGCAGGCTATCCATTAGGTGAGCACAATTAGAAGTTGTGACCTCAGTCTGATGTTACAGAGCCTTCCACTCATCTATATACTAAGGCTTCTATTGTTGCTTCTTAGGCCTTACTAAGCAAACTTAATAATTTACTTCCTTTTTCTCTTCTGTTACAAATCTATGTTTTCACATAAGGTAACATACTTGGCATATCCAAAGTATCTACAAAAATGACCCGTAATGAACCTTTCAGTGAAAAAAGTGACTCAAAAAATAAAACTGTCTATCACTAGACACAAATTAGCCTGCAATTTCAGTCAGAACACAGAATTTGGAATCGGTTGGTATAAGACAGCATAAATTCAATTTTAGTAAAAACTGCTCCTGTTTATGATCCCATTTCTCAGTGTCAAAGACAATTCCTATTTGGCCCAAACTGGAACTGATACACAAAAAAATATATACTACCAACTTGCTAGATGCAAAAGGTGTCTCAAATCCCAAACCTTTAGTGATAAGTGATAGCTATTATACACAGGTATAAATAGATATATTTTCAGGATGAAAGACAAAACAAAACTACAAGTTGAGATCCTTTGTTCTCTCATTTCATTTCACAATCACAGTCACTCCCTTTCTCCAAGAAGGCTGGTAACCTCTAAGAGTAGTATACTACTAGATGCTTATGCTATGGTAGCCCTTCAAACAACTTCATAGTATCAACAGCACATAATCATGAAGAATGGAACATTTCTATTTCTTTTTTGTTAAAAAGTCTTTTTCCTTGATGAGCTTCATACTGGCACAGATTTCTACTCACTGTAAGAATACAATAGTAAAACACGTGTTTTCTCCATCTTTAACTGGCTTTAAGTTCTTTTAACATATCTAAGTATTTTTAAGTTTACATCTCAGAAATAAAGACTGAAATGAAGACCACCACAATATATGAGACACAAATCTGCCGAAAAACTTAAATTTAAGGTTGGATAGCTTTTAGAATAATCTCATAGCACTTGTGTCATATGGTTCATAAATTGATTATTCTCCAAATTAGGAGCACTATAGAAAATAACAGCCATAAAGCAACTATCTGATTTAGAGACTTATTTAGGTCAGCTCTCAAAATAGTTCAAGATATAACTGGTCTCCTTAAAACACTGCATGGTCTTTTCTTTCAAAAAAGGAAATAAAATGACAGACCAACTGCATAGCAACTTCTATACAGAAACTCCAGACAAAAATTTTGAGCATGAAGGAAATAAAGAACATATAATTATGATTTCAGACTCTCCTCCAACTCATTCTCAAGAACAGTCATCTACAAGGTAAAATTTTTCAAGTGTTCTATAAAGTATAATGCTTTCAAAAGCTATACTGTAGCTTTTGAAAAACTGTGAATCTCTGCTGCATACAAACTATGTCAGCAAAGTGCAGTCCCTAACATCAAGCAAGCCCCAGAAAAGCCACAGATATTCTCCCAATCAAGGATCTACATGCTAACTGTTCTAAACCTTCAACTATCTTTAACTACCACTCTGTGATTCTGTAACTATTATGAAATGATTATTTTAAAAACACTCCTGAAACAACACAGCAGGAATAAGAAAAACTATCCTACATTAAAATAAAAATAAACCAACATTGAAATCACTAAAGCTAAAACTTGAAAATTGAGATTATAATAAGCTCCATTGAGTTTCATAACACAATTGACACCTTGCTCATCCTGGGGCTGATTCCTGCAGGCTCTACTCCTACTAATTACAGGCACAAGATTCAGAAGATATAAGAAACCCAGAATGGTTGTGGATAGGACTTTGCACTAAGCTGCATGGATGCCTTTTATGGGTCTGATCAATAAGATGTGCTCACTCAGGAAATAATCTTTGGACATGTCATTCAACAAAATCCAAACACACAGAATAAAATTATTTCAAAGATGAGAAAGGCAGCAGGAGATCTGCAGAAGTGACCAGAGGAGTGTTCATTCGTTTGCTCCATCTAGAGCAGCTATGGGGAGAAACCAAGAAGATGCCAAATGCAGTTCACTTTATTTAGTGATGTGACCTGAGAAGCAGGAGCACGTCCTTTGTAGACAAGGCAATGAACTCACAAGTCCTGACTAACCACACGCACACATGCACCCACACACATACTGTAAAATCTGCAGCTGGATTATCTGCCAAAGACATGGTTTAAGAGTGTTGTCAATCAGAAACAACTATTACTTGTCTGATAATATTATAAATAACATTTACTCAATAATAATAATAACAACAAAACCAAACAAAGCAATCCATCAGTTTCAACAACCTATCCAAAACGTGAGTATATTTACCCACTTTCTCTCTTGATGCTTCCAGTCATTTGTAGTATTTACAGTCCATTCGAGAATGAGTGGTTCTGGATTTAACTTAACATAGCAATTCTGACTTACTACTATAAAACTCTGCACACTTGGCTGTGCAATGCCCTTCAAGTCTAAGGTTTCACTACAAAAGATCAATGCATTTTAGAAAGAAGTGACAATCGTGCCAGTAATATTATGAAGCAATATGTTGGCTCATACTTTTAAATTCAACATTTTAAGTATGCATGCAGCGAACAGCAGGAATCTTGAAAATAAATTATGTACTGACATACTCTTGTTACATAGTTAAGACACTACTCTGCCATAGTATTTTTTTTAATGAAACTAGTTCAATTTGTAAACAAAAAGTAAGTTTTAAAGTATGTTCTTAGTTGATGCTCCATCAAGACAATTGTCAGCTAAACATATAGTATCTGCACATTTACTTACCGATTATTTTTTGAGAATACCATTAAAGAAGAAATCAGTTAAATTCTAAAGCAGCCAGACTGACTAAAATTAAATTCAGAAACTAAACAAGCTTCAGAAGTACCTATGTTGTTACGGGAAAACAACCTAAACCCCAACAAACAAGCAAAGTAGTAAAACCAAAAACAAACAAAGAGATAGACAAAGCTGCATTTCTAGTAACTATAACAGTAAACCTGCCTAGGAAAACTGGTATTTGGTTAATATGGAAACTGGTCATTCTTAGAACGGAGACATTGAGCTGACAAGTTGGTAAATAAAATAAGCAAAACCCAAAATTCCATTCTGGAAAGATAATGAAATTTGCTTCAAATATTCTCAAAAATAAACTCATTACTACAGTGGCACTTCTCCTGGATCCTCAAATTTTTTTTCTGCAAGATTATTGGCCAGTATTTTGCAACTCAACCAGAAGAAAAGAAACACCATTGGAAGGTACCAGAATGACAACTTAAAACTTTCTTTTGTTTGATAACCTTTGACCCATCTCATTCAGAAACGCATTGAAAACTATTTGCAGTTTTAACTAAAAATTGATTTTGCAATTGAACAACATTGCCGTTTACTGTATGGACTACACTAGTGCTTTTGCATATTTTGCTGTACAAAACAAGTTCTGCTGTATTTTGGAAATTACCCATACTATTTCAGTTGGAATTTGGCATTTTCTTAAACATTGCAATACTCAGAGCAAACTGACAAAAACTGCAGCAAGTTGTGCCTATGGCCAAACTCACATGATGTATGTGCAATTTGAAAGCTGGATCAGGTAACTGGAGAAATGAAGCTATAAAATAAAACCATACTATGCACATACAAATTGTTCTTCTCTAAGACTTAAAACTGTGACAGATTCTATGCATTTCTCATGGAGGCAGAAAAGGAAAGAGTGAAAAAAAAGCCAACAGTTAGAGAAATTTGCGCTTTCTACAAGTTTCTGTATGAAATAATTTATAGAACTATAGTTATAATTTAAGTAACTTCAGCTGAAAACCCAAGGAAGGCTGCCAAGACAACAAGGTGAAGCAGATATAGGGAACAAGAAGTTTCAGCCTGAAAAAGCTGTTGCAATTTGTATAAGCAACAGAAACAGGGGATTTCAACAGGGAAATGCCAATCTGCTGTCAGAGTACTGGTATTATCAACTCTCTCTTTGCTGTACTCCCTCTCTGCTAGAATGTACCAAAAGAGGTCAGCTGTCGTGGTTTAACCCCAGTTGGCAACTCAGCTCCACCCAGTCGCTCACTCACTCCCTCCTGGTGGGATGGGGGAAGAATCAGAAGGGTGAAAGTGAGAAAACCCATGGGTTGAGATAAAGAGAGTTTAACAGGTAAAGCAAGAGCCACACACACAAGCAAAGCAAAACGAGGAATTCTTTCATTACTTCCCATTGGCAGGCAGGTGGTCAGCCATCTCCAGGACAGCAGGGCTCCATCACACCTAACAGTTACTTGGGAAGACAAACCCTGTAACTCTGAACAATCCCTCTCCTTCCTTCTTCCCCCAGCTTTATATACTGAGCATGATGTCACATGATCTGGAATATCCCTTTGGTCAGTTTGGGTCAGCTGTCCTGGATGTGTCCCCTCCCAGCTTCTTGTGCACCCCCAGCCTACTTGCTGGTGGGGTGGTGTGAGAAGCAGAAAAGGCCTTGACTCTGTGTGAACACTGCTCAGAAATAACAAAAACATCCCTGTTATCAACACTGTTTTCAGCACAAATCCAAAACATAGCCCCATACCAGCTACTATGAAGATTAACTCTATCCCAGCCAAAATCAGCACACTAGTATAGGTTCCATGATAACATATATGGGCATATAGCAGAGAAAAGATCCTTAAGGGACATAAATGCACTCCTACAAAGAGAATTAAGCAGGTTAAGTTATAATCTGACTGGCAGTAAATCTGGTTTGGAATTCTAGCATCTTAATCCATAGAATCTCCAGATAGGACAAAGATGTTCAAAAACGTAAATTAAGTATGATTTTTGATGAAAAAGCTCAGAACGGTTTAAGGAAAAAAAAGAAAAAAACCTTTTAAACAGATTTTCATTCTTCATTTGTATTCAATAGTCATCACATATTCACAAAACATTTTAAGTAGGTTGAACTTCAGATTCACAATCAAGAGATCTGCTATGCTAAAATACTTCTTCTCTACCAAGCCTTACAGCTTCAACATCAACACGACATACTTTGATGCTTGGTATCACTCCTAGTCACTCAACACCTTCTTCTACAAACAGAAAACTCAAGTGATGCACACATGGACCAAAAGCCCTTAACCTGGAAAAAAAGCCAGGTCCTAATCTAGTCCAAGCCAGTCAATTGCTCTTACTAAGGTCCCACTTGTGAAGCAGAGATAATTGCTCCAACTATTACTGAAATTATATAAAGGTTTCATTAATCAGGAGCATCTCAGAAACCTTTTATGTTGATAAGTCCCCTAAGATGCTATAAAAACAAACAGAAAACCCTTGGCAGAGTAACATACAAACCTTTTTTTAAGCTGAAATAAGGTGTAACCATTTTTCTGAATTATGCCCATTATAACTAGTATGTTAACAGCTGATACTCCTCCCAAGAAAGTCTTTAACTGTTCTGTAAGTCAACTCCCTGCTACCACTTACTCAAAGAGAGAAAAGCCATTTGCCCATGAGAAGCATAGACACATATTTGATTGCCAACATCACTGCAAACAAAGGGTCTACGCTTTGATGTTTCACAACAGACAACCATGTGTTACTCTAAAAATTAATGTGCAACCTTCATCGCCCTCACTTTTTAAAGTATCTACACATTTAGTTACATGACAGCCTAGTGTGACATTATACTTAAAAGAAAAAAACTATATTAAACTGCCTTAACGGTAAGATATAATTAAAATAGCCTTAAATAAAAGTGGCACACTGTAACAACAGCTTGTTGATAGCAAATCATCTTACTAATTTTGTACAATTTAAAGCCTTCTAATTCACATGTAAATTGCATCTCACTGCTTCAAAACCTGCACTGAATTTCTCGCATTTGTCATATCAGAAACTTTCACAAGGAAAGCTGGTGGTGATAAAGGAGAAAACAACACTCCCAGAGGTCTTAGGGAGGCTTTATCCCTCCAGGGGATGCAAAATTGAAGACTGCCAGCAGCAACGATACTGTCAGGGCAGGGGGTGGTAGCATGGGGACTGGAGTAGATGAGTCGCAAACCTGAAGGTCAGCTGGGCCTCACAGGCAAGGGAAGATTGGTTGCTGGCAGCACAGCTGAGAAGCGACACTCAGCAGCATTAGGAGAATGGCCTTGATACACTTGTCAGGGAGTAAGTACAAAGACCATGTGCAGGCTCTATCACTGGGAGTGTTTTTTACCCTTTCTCAATCTTGATGTGGTCCCTTGTATCACATCTCGGCAAGCTGATATAGTTTTTTCAGCCAAGCGTCCTCCAGCTTTCTCTTACTTACTCTTCAAGTAGTATTTAACTGTTCCTACACACCCAATACAGTTGAAGCCAAAATGCCCATTAGTAAGCTTTCTAGATCTGTATTTCTGTAAATTATTAAGTATTATTAAATGACCTATGTTGCAGTAACTCCTAGGTAGTCTGTATCTGTTCACTGGACACTATTTCATTAGTTCATTTTCTGTTTAAAAACTGTTGCACTAGATCAGATAGGAAGATAAAGCTTATAAACTGAGAGGAAAAACCCCAAACTTTGAAGTATGGTTCATGACCTGTTTTCATCACATCAAATCTCTGCTATTCCAGGAGAGGAATAAAAGATGCAAAATTAAAGAATAGGGCTCCCTTGACTTTATTTGCTTTCAGCTGAGACTCTCAGACAGGAGGCCAGATTTCTGCATCTGTGCTTCAGCTAAAAGAATAGCAACCATCACTCTAGTCAGGACATTTCCATGTTGATTTTGAACAGGCTCCTCTTTCCAGGAATACTGTAGTTTGGTTGGGATTTTTTGGTTGGCTTTTTGTTTTTTTCCACTAAACTTTTTAAGACAGCAGCACTGCCTATCTTGGATACAGCAAAAACTTTTATGTTTGGTTAATCTAAAACATTGTATTTTAAATAAGTCCTAGTTTCCCAAGCATTTCCTGCAGTTAGGCACTATACAGTCCAATGCACGATTAATGGAATAGCAACGGGAATATTTTTTTCCCCCCCTTTCATTAGTCGGATGGAGTTTGTTGACATTAAGTAAATTAGTACTAGATCCACTTCTACTCTAGCTTTTGCCAGGCAAAAATTAAAAAAAAAAAAAAAAAAAAAAAAGAAAAAAGGTATGTTGTTGAGGGTTTTGTTTAGGGATCACAAGAGAGCGGACAAGTGGAAAAGAGCGTAACTGACTTTTAAAGTTTTATCTAACATTACACTCACACTTATAGCATTTAATGTAGGATGTTGACCATTTGTTTGAAACATCCTCAAGAAAGAGGTAATAAAATTTGACATAAAGTAAAAATAGTATTAAGAAACACGGGGTTTCTTTTGGTTTGGCCTTTTTTTTTCAGAGGTGTTTCAAAAATAGAAATAGCTGAGAATATGCTGGCCAAAGAATTCATTCTACACACACTGTACATCAAACGTGTCTTACCTTAAAACACAACTGGAAAATTCAAAACATTAAGTATGTTTAATATATTGAATCCTTGAAGAGAAAAATATTTACAAGCTGCCACAACTTCCTGGCGGCATACTTGCTTCTCAGTGACTCTCTTTCTCCAGACTTACGGTATGTTCTGCAAAAGCAGCAACATTTCCCAAGAGCACACACCGTTAAATTCACGTATGGCTTTTCTGCATGTCCTCCTAAAACATACTTAAAAGAATCTGTGCCTCTTCAGGGCAAATGCAAAAAAAGGAAAGTTAAAATTAAAAACTTCTTTGGTTAATTATTTATTATTTTTCTTAAATTAAAGCCTTAAGACACTTTAGGACACATGTTTCTCAAAATATTCCAAGGCCTGTTTCTTGTAACCTTCTGACTACACAGCCGGGCATTGTTGTGATTATAGCTCTACCAGTTTCAGCCATAAAATAAGTATGACAAAACAACTTTGATGTTTTTACATCATATCTAAAGAACAAGGACACAACCAGTCTTAAAAAAAAATAAATTACTGAATTTAAAGATAAAGAAAAAAGTACCAGAATTAAAAGACTTTAGATTACTGAACTGCAATTATTCAATTAACACTTAAATAATAAAAAAATCAATGATGTTAGTAAGGAATTTTCAGGGTTAGATACTATTCCACACTGGAAAACATATATTGCAGACTTTGAGATCCCTACCATGCTATCACAAATACAATCAGTAAGTAAAATTAAGAAAACAGTAAATGCACCTATCATGCCTTTTCAACTCATCTTCCACATTTAATTTAAACCTCTTCAATCACTCTATTCTCCATTAAGGTTGTCAAAAAATGAATTAATCTAGCTATGCACTCTCTCATTTAGGCAGGTGGACTTCAGTCAGACTCCCAAATTGTAAAACTTTGGCTCAATATATACTGTAAACTTTGTTCAAGTATCAGAAATTGAAATAACACGTCATTTCTCATTTTAAAGCAATTCCCCTTTGAAGCGACAGACTTAACACCACAACATTTTAAAATAGAGCTACCTCAAATTGTCAGTCTAAACTCAAACTGGGAACGTCACTTAGACCTGGCTCAAGTCCCAGACATGGGATGGTCCCCTCCATCTCATACCTTCTCACAGTTTCTCAGAAAACAGTCGCATGTATTTAGAGCTCCAAGACAGTAGGACAATGTTTAGCACCTCAACAGCCTGGTAAAAGAAGTAACATGATATTACTTGCCATTATTCTGTTCTCATTAAAAAAATAAAGGAGTATTTTTACTGAAAACAGGACTACCAGTTAACATACATAGTCTTGCTCACAATGCAAGTTTTGTAGTTGGTGAAGTGCTTACAAACACAAGACTTCAACTTTTGGTTTTTCTTTACCTCTAGCTGATCTCCTAAGATTTGAAAGTCTTCCTGACCAGCAGCATTACTATGCTTTCATCTAGAGCTGCAATAGCAAAACAATCATGTCAATTTTAGTCTCACCCCATTTCATCAGTATTGCAGATGGAAAAAAATTCAGGGATTTAAATTGTTACACCACAATCCGCTGCCAAATTCTTTCAAGTTTTCTCCGGGTCAGCCAAGTCCTGGAAGAACATTCCCCACCCTCCCCCACCCTGCACAATCTTGAAGTAGGACTCTTAAAATTTTTGCTTTTAGAAAGACACATCATTCCACCACTAAATCTTGTTCAGGAGAGACAGAGAAAGACTAATTTCTTTACCACATTTTCAGAATCCAAGTGAATACTCTAAAGGCATGGATATGTCTCTCCGAGTGTCAGGCTGGTGGGAATATGAAGGGTGACACATTTCATCACAAACCTATATACTGGGTAACTGGGCAGTTATACATTACATAAATTTGTAATTATTCTTAAACAAAACATCACCCACACAGGGCAGCTCTCTTTCAATGACAGGAAGCGTACAATAATTAGTTCTCAAAAATTAAAAGTGGCAAAAGCTTTTACAAATACTTAAGTATTCCTTGTGTCTGATCTCCTTCATTACTGTCAATTTTTAAAAGTTTCTGAATCTCTGTGGTGCCATAAGCTTTTTTCACTGCGCTGTTAAGTAAAAGTATTCTTTACCACTTTTGTTAACCCTTCCCCGCTTTAAAAGAGTTAGCAAAACGCTTATCGCTACAAAGAAAAACATTCCTGGAGGCAGCCACACAAACTGCCCGTAGAGCAGCACCGTGCACAATTCGCAACTTCCAAAACCTGGCTGTGCACAAAGCAGTATGTTCTTCTAGTTCTGCCCAGAGTTTAACTTCAAAAAAGCTAGCTTAGATGCAGCAATACTTTTAATGTATACAAGTAAAAAAAAAAAAGCCAAAAAAAAAAAAAAAAGAAATTTGGTACAGTAACTGGATATGTATCATACATCAAAAGCTTTCTGCTTATTAACAGAAAAAGAACTTGACAATATGGATGGGTCACCCACCATGTGAAACACAAAAAAAATTCTGACTCACAAACAAATGATTTTTTAGGAAGCTGAAATTACAGTTATCAAGCAAATTCCATTGCAGACAGAACATTTGCCTCCAAAACTGGAGATTCCTGGAAGGGAGGATCCATTAGCACGATAGCCAGTACTTCAGAAACAGCAAATTTTGTTAAGCAGCTGCAAAGAGAGGTCTAGGTGACTCAAACTAAATACCTGATGAAAGTTTTGAAAGCAGACCAAGGAAAAACAGATACGCTACCTATAAGTTGGCAGAAAGCAGTTTACTTCAGACTGTTCTTTGAGAACAGAAAGGTTGTTTAGGTTACCCTAAAATTAGTTTAGAAGTGACAGCAAATCAGTTACAGGACAGAGGGAATACAATAACATAAAGACATGATCTAGGCTGCAGTTACAAAAATTTAACGGTAGGCAAGGGTTTTTTTTTATTTTGAAGTGACAGAGAGAAGTCTTCACTGAAGAACACATTCACTGGACAATTCTTACTTTAAGGGGCTACACAGGAAGAATATTTTTATTTTTTTTAATTGAAGATTCACTACCACATGACTCATCACTGAGCAGGATTTTCACAAGGCATAAGGTTTCACAGTAGCAAAGTCTACTGTCACAGTCCAGCTCTTGTCCAGCTTGGTAAATTTTCAGCCAGTTGGCTCCTTGGTCCACCTTTTCTACATGGTTACAGCCAGTTGCACCACACCATGGGTACAGGACAA
>VYZX01026247.1:0-25191 GCA_013401335.1 Brachypteracias leptosomus
TGGAGATACCTCTCCACATTTCCTGATGTTGACAGTAGGGTGTTGTTTTTAGTCTAAGGAAAAAGAGAAATAAAATTGTAATGCTTGTTACTGAAAGGTTAACTACTTAAACCACTGTATTCCAAGATGCTCTTGGAATACTTGCTCTGTTTTTTATAGGATGGTAGCTTCCTGTACCATGAAGCTCATTGCTTGATAAATCTGAACCATCTTATTGCCTTACGGTGCTAATTCATTATGACTTTTATTGATGAGGTAGTATTTGGAGGCTTTTGGGAAATAATCCCGTTATGCATTTATCAAAACATACCCAGTTACATTTAAAATGAAAACATCAACATTTATATACAACATCATAAGTGTGTGTGCACCAAAAATGATTCCTCTCACAGGGTGTTGCTCCAGGAAGGCTATTTAATTACCCCACATGAAGACCTCTTAAAGCTCTTCTGCTTTATGTAAGGGAATTTAAAAATATTCATTTGGCTGTGAGATTGTGTAAAGATAATAAGCTGTATGGCTTGTTGCTCTCTTGCTTGTTAGGAAATCTTTCATTTCAGTCCTTGTTTCAAGGACTGTTTTGTTCATTTTTACTGTATTTTATCCAGTGCTGGTAGTATTATTTAATGTCTTACCCTATTCCCACTGCTTATGTATTTAAACACTTCACACTTGTTTAAGGCTTTTGAAGTCTTCATGTGCCTAATTTCAGAGAAAGGTCCATTCTTGTGGGTAAAGATTCAGGCCAGTTGTAGAAACAGCTGTGGGGAGTTAACATGTAGAGAGGTTAAAACCTTATTATAGTTTCTTGTTAGCAGTATCTGGTAGCATCCTGCTCAGGATAATGGTTGCTGAAGTCCTTATTACTTTTTGACTCTCTCATTTCAGGGCCATGTCTAGGCTACAAGGTGCCTAAATGCTAAGACTTGTCAACGCTGGGCATTTTAATGGCTTTGCCCTTTGTGGATGTAGCTTTAATGTCTCTGCATCTATACTCCACTTGATAGAGATTTTTCTCTGTCACATGTAGCTGTGAGATGGTAAGATGCCCAGATATTAGGCAGGGGATGCAGTGCAGACAGATAAGAAATGCAAAAAGCGCTTGGGGAGCCCATGTGGTCCCTGCCATTTGCAGAGACCAGGTCCTGTATCTCAGAGCTGTGGGAATTCCAGGGGGCTAAGGACGAACAGAGCTTTGTGTTGTATCAGCTCCCCACCCCAGCCTTGTTGATAGGGATTTGTTGGGCTAGGGGTAGTCTTTGTGTTCAAATCTCAGTCAGGCTGCTAACCCAGGAGAGGACAATACCTAGAAATTTTTTTCTGGCTTTTGTGGTACAATTTTGTTTCTTCAGCAATTCAGCCTACTCTCTTCATCTCCCTGCTGCACAACCCTGTACTGATACACTCCTCCCAGTGGCTGAACTTGGCAAATCTTTCTCAAACCAAAAAGTTGCACTGAACTGTTAAGCATCCTTGAATTTTTCACTGCTTTGGTCTGTGTTACCTCCTAGTGTAAGACATAGAATCATGACTAGGCTCTGGGACGTAAGTTGCAGTTACTGGCAGACTGTAGTGTTCACTTGATGGTTATCTTCTGAAAGAAATACTTGCAGACTTCTTAAAAGCCAAGCAGAAACTGTCACTGCTCAGAAAATTGTGCTGCAGCTGTAAAAGGATCAGTGGTAGCACCATTACACTTTGGGAAACTTTACTTGCTGATCTTTGGATAGGGAAATGGCTTTTAAGGTTAGCGGCAGGGTTTGTAGGGAGAAATGAGTGTGAAGAAAACTTTATTGCTAATTCATTCTGTGCTTGATCTTATGGATATCAACTCAAAATGGCACAAGAAAAGGGAAGGAGGGGGAGAAAAGATGAATGGCACCATATGGGTTGTTGGAATAGAGAAGACCAGTCGTGGGTGGGGAGCAATATGCCTATTTAATAACAAAGACACTATATCTGTGCCAGTACATAGAGAACGTGAAAATAGCAGTTCACATTCTGCTTTTTCCCTAACTGAAGCTGTCTTTTGAATGACTGGATTTGACAAGGTCACGATCTGTGTGTCTTGTGAATTTGACTGATTTTAATGACCTGAAATAGGGCAAGCAGAAACTGTAGCTGTCAGAGGAAGGTTATCCAGAGCAACAGAAAGAGTTAACAGCATCTAATACTTATGAATGCACTGATGAAAGTTGCTAACACAACAGAAAAATGTGCAGCGTGCTACCTGAGGTGGCACGGCTGCCGTGCCTCGTTGTCTGCTCCTGCTCTGCATTTCTAATTTGCAGGCAATTTGGCAAATCCATTTGTTCTTTCTGTGGCTGTTAGCTGTGTATGCTTGTGCGTAGGAGAAATATTTGCTCTTTCGTTTAAGATGCCAAGTAGACTCCATTGACATGTTTGTTGCTTTTTTCCAAAAGCTGACTGAACAGTGGGTCAGAGTGATGACAAAAAATTATTGGGTTTTTTTTCTCCAGTTATCTGTGCTACAGAAGTTGATGTAAGTCATCTGTGACCAATACATCTGGAGTTGACACTTTCAGCTGAAATATTTGGGGGGCATAATGCTGAATGCTCCTAGGAGAGAATCTCTTTGTCTGTGCTTTTGTATTTTTTATGCATAGGAAGCTCTGTATTGGATCCTCCGGATGCTGCATGTTACAAAAATTAGGAAAAAGTCAAGTTTTTGAAATTCAGAGTTATTTATAATCTCACACTATGGAAGCACTCATTTTTGAACTAACCAATTAAGAAATTAAACCTTTTAGTTGGTGTTAATGATTTCAAAATGATAGTAATGAGTAAATGTGTTTTCAATTATACGTATTGTAGAAATAGAAAGGTATTTTATAATTGTGATGTGATCATACTAATACATTAAACACATACCGGGTGAATTCAGCAAGTCATTTCTGCTCTTTTCCATGGTATTAGGTCATTTTTGCAGTTTGTTCTGTGCAAAGGTTTCTTTAGTTTTTACTTTGATCTCAGGTCTGCAATGCTGAAGATGACCACTGGATGGAACCATTACATTTTACTTAATATGGTGATACAAAATCTTCCTGTGTATGACTGAAATACAAATTCCTAAGAAAAAGGCTTTTATTAAATAATCATATTATAATTAATGCTTGGTTTTGAAAGAATGTGTACAAATTGTAATGAAAACAGATTTTAAATGAATATGATGATGCTTCTATGAATTTGGAATGATCAAGAGAGGATATTTACTCTTTTGCAATCTGCAGTTAACTTGTTTGGAATAATCAGAATTGAAAAACAAACAACTTAAATTACACTGTTTGAAATCAACTTATAAGAAAGATACTTGTGTACACTCTACAGTAGTATTAGCCAGCAGATTATGCAGCCAGAAGTTTTTCAAGACTTAACATTGTTTGGCAGATAGCAAAGAGCTTCCACTGTGGGAGATGTTACACAAGAGGCTTTTAAGAAGTCATGCTTCAATTATTCTGGTTAATTAAAATGAAAGTAAGTCTGTAATTAAAGGAGTAGTTGTTCCTTATTTTCCAAATGGAGTTCAAAGTTAATTTAGAGCTGAGATTATGAGGTTTGTTCTCTCTTGCCTTTGATTTTTAGTGGATGAACATGATGGTTGCTGTCATAACACTGTGTGCTATGTGAGACCTCCAGAGACGAACATTTGAGTTCATCAGCAGTTTGAATTGAAAGAATGAACTCCAATATTTGGAAGCTTTAACAGATTTGTGTCATTTCAGATCCATACCAAGATATTTTTTTCGCAAGATGATGAATGGGATAGCAGGAAAGAATTACAGTAGAAAGCTACATTTCTGATTTGCTAACAAGGCATTTTGCTTAAATACGAATAATAAATTTCTGTGCACAGTGGTGGCAAAACAGGCCTTTTCTTGCCTCTCTTATGGTATCATCCCTTAGGTAGTGAACAGCAGGCAACTCTTATTGTGACCCAAGCTCTGTATACTCACAGTAGAGTCTTGAAGTAATCATTCATCTTGCATGTGTCAGGAGATGGTATGGAGTGAGACTGCATTTGTGGGTGGTTAACAACTGTCATAGAGCTGGTTAACAACATGCAAAGACTTTGCTGCCCTCCCCCCCCCCACCATTTTCTGTCCTATATTGTAGTCGTAGGATTGTAAAAAAAGGAACAGGAACATAGCCTTGTAATGTCTGTAATACCTTGTAAACCACGTGATATCTCTTTATTTGAGGAGAGAAACAGACACCTTAAATATTCCATACAATATGAATGTTCTACCATTTTTGAGTGGGTTATACCTGTTTAATAAGACTAAACAGCACTGGCAAAATTGACTCTGAAAATGTAAGAGTGCCCATACCCTTTGTACCAACACAGTAAGAGATTTAAAAAGTACAAACAGAAGTTCAGATAGATGTGTGTAGTCCTATTTAATCTTAGAATCCTTTGCAGAGAGTGCTGGGGTTTGTTAGTACAGTGGCTCTAAGGATCTGCACATTAACTACTGAAATTCTGCTTGTATTACTAAGTTACTTAATTCGTAAAATGATATCAAAGTTAGGCTGAATATTTAAGCCTATTATTTCTTTTGAAAGAGAAGAAAAGAGCACCTTAGAGGCAGCTTTCATTGTCAGGAATTTGGAGGAAATCCAGACCTTGGGAAAAGATTATGACATGTCTAAATTGCTGCATGATGCAAAGGAATGATTAGTTAGAGCAAACTATTTGCTTCAGTGTTCTTCAGCCTTACTTTTCAGATTGCTAAACCCAACAGAGAACAGCTGTTTCCCCCAGGCTAGATTAACCAAGCCTTCTGCCTTCTCTCCTTTGCTATGACTTGAGTGTGAAGTGGTGGTGGAGCTGTTTCTCCACTCATCCTAATAGTTATCTTTAATTTGAAGAGAATAGATTTCACAATCAATCACCTTGTTTTTTCAAAAATTTGACAAACATTACTATTCAAGTCATAACTAAAAAGAAAAATAGCTTATTTTTCCGATAATTAGCATTTTCATAATGTTTGCCATTTGCATTCATTTAGCCTTGCTCTGACTTCTGCCACAAAAATGCATACCACCTGAAATGTGTCATGTAGATACTTGTCACTTTGTGATATCTCCAGCTAGGTAACTTGACCTGCTTCTACTTCCGGCTGTGAAGAATTTTTAATAGATATAACAAAAACACAGAATAGAGCTGGGGGATAAGCTTGTGTATAGCTTTCCTTTAAGGAAAGTGAAAATTAATTCTGTTCAATCATTATCAATCATAGTGCCAGCATCTGCCTGTTTTTTTCATAGCACCTCTCAGATGCTGAAGTTCCTAATCTGCCCTGCTTCATAGCTCCTTACCTGCCTTACTCCTTGCAACTAGACTACCACGGTGTAATTGAGAATTTCAGGATGCACAAGTATCAGATGATGTTGAGATTTTTTTTGTTTAAGCCTAATTAGCTGTTAACTAGTTAATTGGTGAAAAGTTTGTGCTGTTAATTATCATGATCTGATATGTGAAACTGCTGACATTGGCAGTATTGGCAGAGTGGAATAATTAGAAGTAGAGAGAAGCAAAAACAGAGTACTTGTATTCTAATTGATTTAATGCAATATTCAGTTTTTCATTGCCCCCCATTTCTCAACAATAATAAGAGTAGTGTATGAGCTACTCCACGTATTGGAAGCTTGATTAGTATTGAAATGTATGATCAGGCTCTGTAACCAAGTAGGCAATGTATGCATTAGTGTAAAAGACTCTCTTGAGAGTGTAGTATGAGTTTGCACAACATTTAAAAGGGATGCCAAAGCTCATTGTTTTTGAACTTGCAGTTGCACATTATGGCTGGGTCAGCATAACAGTATGGTGCTGCTCACATGGCAAATGACAACTGTGGTGGTGCCCCAGGCTGGTGGCCAGAGATGCTGGAGCATGTGGCTGATCAGAGGCAGGCCTCAAGGAAAGCCAGTAGTGTAGAGTAAGAGGGCAAAACACGTACCTTAATGTTTAAAGATTCAGAGTTGTAGCTGGAGATACTGCAATAGTTTGGGTGGACATACATTTAGTGATATTATAATCCAAAATGGTTTAGATATTTTAAAATTTGGTCATAACTATTCATTTCTACAAAATAGTTTCTACACTTTGCTTTTACATATGGAATTAAGGTGGTGTCAGTTGTTTTCATTTCGTTGAGTGAGACGGAAACATATTCTACTTGTAGGATAATATTGCTGAACCTGTTATCTCTCTGTACTACTTCTTGCCTTTCCAGTTTTTGTTCTTTGTATTCACTGTCATGTATTTTTCTTCCCTTTGCTTTCTTGTGTTCTTTTATTTGCCAATGTAGTACTTCATTTGCATCTCAAGTGATGTCAGGGAAAATTCCGCTCCCGCGTCACCTGCCCGCATAGTTGTTACTGTGCAGCTGGGCATTTAGTGAGTGCGGTTGAAAAGTTGCACAAATGCTTTGAAGGACAGGGGGATGCTTACACCTGAATGGTAGCCGTAATCTGTTCTGATCTTCTACTACAAATATAGAGAATTAGAGCTGAGATTCAAGAGAAAGGCTGGCTGGATGTTTGCAGTGCTGGGTGAAATCAAAGGATTTAAAGCAATATAAAGGAGGAACAGAGAAGGGAAAAGGAAAGTGGTGAAGGATGTGAGTTAGTGGCTGCCCACAGGTGATGTGTGTCCATAGAGCAATAAATACAGCATGAGTAGGAGAGGGAAAGAAAAGGCTAAGATGGATGAACAAGTAAATACAAAATGCAATTGTAGATAAAAGGAAAAAAAATTGAGAGGTAAAGATTCAAGAAGAGGTTGGGAGGAATATAGAAAGAGGAGGGAGTATAAAAATTGATGAGAAAAGCAAAGGTGGAGGGTAAGCAGAAGACTGTCTTTAGTTTTTTAAAAGAAGAGTTTAAGATAAAATGATCTTTTTCTTTTAATCTGGGTGCAAAAGGTACTCATCTCACCTGAGAAATCCTGGCGTACAGGAAGAAGGTGAGGAAGAGGTGGTAGCAAATCCACTTCAATTCAAAACCGGCTTAAAAGTGAAGTTGTGGGTGACTGTCAGCACTGAGGTGCTGTGCCAGGATGGTGTCAGGCCTTGCCAGCCAAGCCCAACCCATTGCACTCAAAGCAGTGGGTCCAAGCCAGGCAGCCCCAGCCCCATCACCAGGTCAAGATGCCGGGTGCCTGAACACAAGGTCGTAGCCAGGCTGAAGCAGGGCTGGATGCCTGGTGAGGCCAGCCCTGCCTTCTGGGGGCCAGGTCTGGAGCCAGGGGTGGAAGCAGCCATGTTCAGCAGTGGTAGGAGCAGCAGGTTCTGTCTCTCAGGCTCAGCTTCGTCTCTCTGTTCTTCACTATTGATACTAGGAAGAATTCCAACCTTGCTTCAGTTATCTGCCCCCACCTTGCATTTTAGGAGTATCTTGGCATGGTTTGGTTTTTCTCCTTCAGTGAGCAAGAGCTGCTGCTTTATCAGAAATGTCATCAAGGCAGTATTTAACCTCCCAAGAAAATACTGGGTGCTGTTTGAAGAGGATTTTCTGCTTCCTTGGTAGAAAAGAGTATAGATTTTGTCCTTTCTTTTCCAGTGCAAATTGTCCTCCTAAATCTTAGTAGAGGAGTTCCTCAAATGTGAAAACAGATTATGAAGTATAGACTTGAGCTGTCTTCTGCCTCTTCTCAAGTCTCTGCAACTTCTGAGGGGTAAAAATCCAACAAAACCAGACCCTCACAGCTCTTCCTAAACCCATCCTCGCTTTAACATTCAAATTTCCTACAAATCAAAGGATTTAGTTCAAATGCACATGCACAGCCTCCCCCCAACCCCACCAACCAGCTAGCTATTTAAAAATCTATCAAAAATACAGGTTTTTCTTAGGGAAAATTCCTCTGGTATAAATGAGTAGTTTTTTAAAAAGACTGTTTCTTCATCAGAATGAGTTAGATTTTTCGCAAAAAACATGTGAGAATCAGGGGTGGGAAGTACCTTAAAACATCATAGCATGTGTTGAGACAGTGAGGTTGAAATCCCTGCTTTGAACTGAAGTGTACAGTCTAGTGTGTGAGTGCATTCTGCTTTCATGCATTAAAAAAACAAACACAGACCAAGGTTTTTGTTGACCCTGTATCAGTTATGCAGTTCTTGTTATACTTCATACAAAGTAGATTCTTGTTATAATACTTTGAATTATTAATTTTTTTAGCTATTACCTTTTGAAAATCTTTAGGATTTTAGCTGTAAATAGTTGAAAACTACATACTGATCCAACAAAAATAAATAAAACATGATCCAGTCTGTCAGTCATCTGTCACTTGTTTAGAGTTTTTCTCTTAGGGACAAGGAAGAGAGGTCACTTTTCAGCAAGCATTTTGGTAGCTTTGGCTGCATGCTTTATATAGCATGGATCTTAGCACCCACATATAGAAACATGACCTGAAATTCTTTAGGTCCCTAGATAAATGGCTGGCATGGATTGATGAACAAGGACATTTCAGTAACATCTTGCAAAGCTAAACTGACAGGTTAAAATCATTCTGTGCATTTACTGTCATATAGCACCAAAGAGTATGCAGGACGGTCAAGCAATAGCTGAGAATGATATGTACAAGCTTTTACCTCAATTTTTTGAGAATCTGAGGGTTTTCTGCCATTGTATTTGTGTTAAGGAGGTGTACGTTGTAAAAAGTTACAGTGGGCAATTCTGGAATAGCCTGCCTTAGTTTCATAAAGTATGAAAGAATTTGGTTAATATTCTGAAATACAAATAAGCGCTCTACAGTTTGATCTTACTGTTTGCTGTGGAATCACTACTGGGGTGATGTTGGCTCATTCTGTTACAACTTGCTGTTGCTGCATGGGTCTGCTTTCTACAGAAAAAGGTCACTGGAGTGTTATGCCCGAGGTTGCCAGAAACTAAAGCAGTAAGTAGGAGGCCCAAATGTGACTATGAATGCTGGTTTCAGCTTCTCTTGAAGCTTAATGTGTACCTACCTTTAGCTGAAGGTGAGTTCTGATGGTGGAGTTGTTTAATCCATCAAATACACTGACCATGTGACAAGGGGTATATAAAGCATTTGGTGTTTTAGTACAGAAATTAAATCTTAAAAGCTTATTTAAAAATCACAGGTAGGATTTCTATAGCAACACAAAGAAATTGCATGGTTAAAATAGTGGTATTACCTAATATATTTTAACCCAGTGCATGTGTGCAATAGAACAAGCAAAGCAAATTTTCAACATTTTCAAAATGTTTTAAGTACTTCATAACAAAGGTGAGAAACTAACAACACAAGTGTTCTTGAGTATTCCTAAATATTTTGTTTAAAAACAGTAAAAGTATTTCTAATTAATAGAAGTCATAAAACAGTGTGCTATAAAAAGTACAATTTATTTTACAGTTGGTAATGCAGGATGCAGTAGACTAACACTAAATAAAATCTAATGCAGTGAATTTTGGCAGAATACTAACTGTACATTTAGATGATTGCGCTGTTAACCTCTTCCATATACCATCTCTAGTTTGTGGGATACTTTTTATTACAGTAATAAGTGATAAGGACTACTATTAGCATTATGCGATGAATAGTGCCCCCTTTATTCAATTTTCTCATCCAAACTGTTATGGCAATGACCTATATAGTCTTTAAGATGAAATTAATTTTGGTTCAGGGGGACAGCATATGGCTTATGGTTCCCTTAAGTCCTACTTAAGCCTTATTTTCATGTTTTATTTAGTGTATCTTGCATAACAAGCTCAGACTACAATATTGTATTATATTTTTGACCTGTTTGTTTTCTTAAGTACTGTTCTTTCCTTTAGAAATTATTCAAAGAACATCATATTTATATAATTTGGTCACAAGCCAGATGCTGCTGCAGCTGAAGCTGCCCATTATGTAGTTCTCAACTATGCTCCTTCAGATGTGTATCAAGATTTTATTTTGCATTAGATAGTCATATGTTCTGTAATAAAACATTCTTGCAGTCTAAATAAATTCCTGTAGAATATGGTACAGAATTCTTCTTTTAATCTGTGCTTCATTAATGGAACTGTTAAGATTGTATAGTTACTTTTAGTCAGTCTGGATAGTGGTAGAACACTCAAAGTAACACTACGGGTTTTGTGAAAAAGTATTTTGTAAGAGAGTCAAGTTTCTTAAGGGTAAAGCTTCAGCTTAAGCTCACTTCTTACGAAACACCACAGAATTCACCAAGAATATTTTTATGAATGCACAAAACTCCAGAAAAGCTTTAGATAGTTTGTACCCTATATACCAAAGAATTCCTTGCTCTGTCAAGGTTTCTCCTTTTTTTTTTAATTTTTCTGTAACTAATGTGGGATGAGTTGAGGCTAAAGAGCAAATGGTTGCTAATGATTATGGGGGTTTTTTGTCTCAATAACGTGAATATTTTTATAAATTCATTGAAAACTAGGTGGTGTTCTCCTGTAGGCTAATGCCTGTGTCTCCTTCATGTGAGTACAAACTATGTAAGTCTTTTATTCCATACTTACTTTCAGTAATGTTATTGTACCCGCCCGATATACTTGTACCTTCATTTTAATGCAGGAATAGTCTCTTTATATTGCTAAGGTCAAGTTTAGATATCTTATTTCAGTAACTTTTTTTTTTCAAAAGTGTTTGAAGATTGTGTCTGTTTCTGTGTTGAGAGCTGTAGGAATCCAGTTTTTTCGTATCTCTTTATGGTCATTTCTGTGGAGCTAATGAAGTGTATTTTTTCTCTGCATTCTATAAAGGAATCGATACCTATGCAAAGATAAAAATCTAAAATGCAGCTGTGATTTGGATTAGTTCTTCAAAGTATGCAGGAGGAATGTTTTCCACTGTAACATTTCTCATTGCTCTTTCCCAGCACATTAAGCTTTAAAAACTTGAGGTAAACTGAAAAGTCTGCACTTTTGAAGGCAAGGAGGCTGTATAATGACACAGATCAAAATCCAAATTCAAAATGCATAACTTAGTCTTAGAAATTAATTTTAGGAAAATGTGGTGTACACTAAGCCTAAATTCAGTCATAGGTCACATGAGACTGTTCTGACATTCAGAATGGTACTCAGCACGACAAGCTTTCAGGGTGACATTTAGATGGAACTTTTTAGAAATATATCACATTCTCAGGAAAGTGCTGCAGAGCAGAGCAGATTTATAGAGCGGAGAGCCTATTATGCAGAACTGTAGATCACTGCTGTCTACCAATAAGGCTAGCTTTTTGCTAATATTCACCAAGTGTCCTTTGCCTTTCTCCTCTCCTTGCTGAAGTAACAATTCAATTTGATAGTGTTCTTTTAAAATATTTTTGCTGGGAACACTAAACTTCTATCTTTTGTCTAATCACTTGCTCAATCCACCAGCTGCTTTTCCATCAACTATTTCTTCCATTTTTCTTTAAGCTGCCTGTTTACTACAATGTCAGACAGATGAACACATTGTACGTATAATAATATAGCTGGGTTCTGCACAGAACATCCACAATATTCTTGTGTACTTGCAGGAGATCAATGGACAACGCGTACACGGACTAATATAATCCAAGCATTGCCGTTTATTTGCCCGAAGCTCACTCATTATATACCCCCCAGCGCCGACCACGCGCTGGAAGCACAACTCTGATTGGTACAACAAACTCTGCCATGCGCTAAACAACATCTCCTGATTGGCCAGGCACTGCTGTCAAGGCGCTGCCCTTAGTTCCGCCTTCTGCCTCCTTTTTCTTGCTGCATCATTTGCCACTTCACATGCTGCACGTGGCCGTCCTTGTGGGGCCTTGCTGGTGCCACAGAGTCTGGATTTGCTCACATGTCCATTCTTGTGGAGATACCTCTCCACATGTACTATATATAACATTAAAATGTTAAAATAAATGAATGAAAAGTAATTTCTAGAATGCAGTGTTACTACGTGAAATACACTGTTACCCTGACACAAATGCGCTTTTCAGAGTGGAAAGATATTAAAAAAAAAAGAAATGGGAAGAGGGCCATAAAATGACTGCAGTTACCTGTTGTCAAATTTAGTGAAATTAGTATTATAGCACACTTTTGGAATTCTGTAAATTACATGACATTTTCTGTAACAAAAATAAAAATATTTCCTAGAAATCTATAATCGGACATTCTGGAAATGCTGTGGTTATTTTTTTTTATAAATTTGACTGCTAAGCATTTCTCTCTATGCTCTGTTATGCTTATTAATCTTCTGGCAACACAACTGAATTTAGCTCATAAGGGTTCAGAGGCCCAAATCCCTGAAGCTGTTACTCATGCATCCTTTTTCCCTGTGTATCCAGTTATCTGGAGTAGAGGCTTGACTGGCTGTTCATTTGGACTTAGCAACTGGCTTAGCCTTACAGGATATGCACCCTTCATTTGTGTTTTGAGTGAGGGTTTCCATTATGTATAAATGGAAAGGGCTGATGAAATAGGTATTATGACAATGCTAAAGGGGTTGTTTGTGTGGATTTTAGGTTAACTAATAAGGTTCTCTTTACTAGTCTGTCACATCATCTCCTTTTTCTATGTCCTCATTTATATTACTTCTGTATTGTACTGCTGTGAAAGTATATTCTAACTATTTCACTGACTAGTGTAATTGAAGTTACACCTTGGTGAAGCCAAGGGTCAGTACACCTTTGTGATGACAGGGGGATTAGGAAGATATTAAAAAACTTACGTCTGATGAAAATGCATGAGAGGAGAGCCAGTCATTAACCTGATTTCAGCTATAAAAATCTATTGCTTTTATGATATTAAGAGTCTTTCTCACTTGTGAAAAGCTAGCTACATTCTTCTTTCTGTGCAAATTTCCTGCACTTCTGTGAATTCTTGATATTGCAAGATGTGGGGTGCTCAACTGGTCTAGCTATGCAGATGGAATTATAGTTTTCTGTTAATGAAGAGAGTATCTGACATTATTTCATTTAATGATCTATGTCCTTAAAGATATTTACAAATGAAATGTGGAAGACTATCATTTGCTTAACTCTGTTGAAACTTGTGAAGATAAAACTATCAGAGAATATTCATGGAAAGTTTCATTTGAGTTGTAAGAATAATTCACTCTTCAGTTCAGCAGACAGAAAATGTTAAAAATTATCAGATCAAGCCAGGCTGAAAGAAATGTTTTTGTGTACAGTATGTAAGTATCAGCTATCCTTTCCACATCCAAAAAAAAGCATAGTCCTAAAATGGTGGTAGGCTGTTAATGAAAATTTTCAGAGAAAACCAAAAGAAACCAAGGTATGGATGAAAGTTACTTTATACCAATTTTGCTTGGCAAGTGAATAAAGCATTTAGAGCACTCATGCAGGGATGTGCATCACAGGCTCAGTGGTCTCCTTGTCTGAGCCTCTTCCTACCCTGCAGGTGAATTACGTAATCCTTGGTCTGAAAGGTATTTTACAGTTGCTTCTACTTTTCTTAAGGAAACAGTCCTCCAGTGCTTAGGAGGAGCGTACTGGCTATCAAGGCCCTCATTTTATAAATAACTGCATTTGAAGAATGCTTCAAAGCTACAGAAGAATAAATTAAAATTTTTGAAATTGACTCTCCGCATTAGACCTTTTATAAGACCTAGAGGGTAGTTAGAATGTTGCTGGTTTTATTTTTTTTCCCTACACAGGAAGTGTAGGAATTTCACTATTGGGTGATGTCAGTTTTTCTTTTGTTTTAGCTTGGGTTTTTTCCTTCCTTCCTGTTTTATCTCCACAGTAAAACTTGAAAAGCAAGATAATCTGTAATAACAGTAAATAACATTTATACTAGTTCCCGTAATGTTGATTGAGTAGTGGGGGGTTTTTTTGTGCCTAACAAAATGACTAGTTACAGCTCTTAAATGAATACTTCTTCCTCACTAGGCTTACAAAATACTGCATAATTAGACTGATTTAGAAGTTGAATTGTTTGTTTCTGATTTATGCTTGAAGTATTGAAAACAAGACAATGTGTTGCATACAGAAAGAGAAGAAAGCATGTACATAAAGAATTCATGGCCAAAAGTATGCAGTAATGAATTTTACAGTTTGAGGGAGTGGAAGAAATTATAGAGTCAAGGTAGCTTTATTTTTCTTGGGAGATGGCAAGTTAAGTAAAAATCAAAATTAATAATTTATACCTGTAAGGACAGATGATGACAAAACTGACAAAAGTAACTGACACACTTCATGCTGAAGGTAGTGTTCATATGAATAGCTTCTTGTGCTGTAGGTTCAGGATGTTGCAGCAGCTAGGATTAAGAAACAGAAGATTTGCTTGATTGAAGTCAATGCATAAGATTCCTATAGAACTATGGAAAATTAAATGGCAGTTCTGAAATAGTGAGGTTGCCCACATAACTTTATCTAAAGCTTTGTCTTCCTGATTCTTAAACTATAAAGAGTTGCTCTTTGAATTCCCAACATATTCTCATTTTTTTTTTTTTTTTGAGGAGATCAGTTTTGTCTTTTCCATGAATGACCACACGGTGGCAACATTAAGAAATGAAACCCCCAAACATGAGCCTTTGTTAAACAGATGTACAGGTAAGGGGAGAGTTGGGTCTCCGGTGGATTTTAGGTTGTACCAAGAAAGGGCAAGTACAAATGGGTGTAAGTGTACGTCTGAGCATATGTCCCAACCGTAGGTTTTTGTATCAAGTTCAATAGCTTAAGAGCTTGTGGTTACTACTACTACCTTTCCTTGCAGATGTAGGAAGAGAAACTAGCTTCAAAATGAAGTCTTTTCAGTCTTTACTCTGGTCTGGAAAACTTAGGTGACAGAAGGTGATGTTTTATTCCAATAACTCAAAGTCAAGAGTTGCTGATCTGTTGAAAGCATTGAGGATAGGGCTGGCTGGCTTTTGGTGTGATGCAATAAAATATCCTACAGTGTTACCATGATAAATGAATAGAATGAAGAGCCAACCTGCCGCTAATATTAATACTCCTCTGAAATTTTAGAGTTAGTAAAATTAATACATGCAGCAAATAGATTTTTAGAATTCTCAGTTGCCTATTAAAATGCATATGTTTTGTTTTATCTTCTCTTTCTAGTACAATAAATTTCTTTAAAATATTTTAAAGTATAATGTGTTTGCCTTAGTGCCATTTCACAACAGGTTTGTTTTCTGAATGTTTGTTTTTAAAATAATAATCCTTGAGACTTCAAAGAGCTTGTATCTTGAAGTATGTATAGTTAACAGGTATTTGAGTATTGCAATGTGCTTATACTACACTTCGTTCTAGAAACTGGTTCACAGAAGGTGTAACAGCTTTCTGTTGTTATAGTCTAATGAAGTGAAGTGTGATGAGGTGAATTTAAGACTGGTTGATTAATCTATAAAGGGATTGTAATCTGATTTTCAAAAGGAGTTTGGTTGGGGGGGGAATTGGGTCTCTAATTCACACAGTTTGATTTCTGCTTCTTTGTTGGATGACTTGATTTTTTAATAAGTAAGAAGAGATTCTGAATGATTCACTGGAACTTTGAACTCCTCCAGGAGATAATTAGGAGAACATTTAATAAAAGATTTAGTACTCAGGCCGAATAATGGTAAGACATACTAAATCATCTTCTCTTCCATTTATAAAAGTATTTCAGTAAATCTGTGAGATGCAGTCTACATTAGTTGCTCATACAAAACTGAGAGGAAAAAGTTTACCAGCTGCCTGTCAGACTTGATATCAACTTACTGTTAAGCACATCTGTTATAAGTAATTGTGTGTTTCAATGTATATACATCTATAAAATGAGTATCTAGCTCTGTAAGCAGTTTGTGCAACTGTCATCTAATATAATACATATGAATATAAATTCCTTTCCAGACTTGTAAGTAAATGTGGCATCCTTTTTTACATGCTTTCAGTGACTTTTTTTTTTCCTCCCCCAGGCAAATTTTTTTTTTCTTACTTTTTTTCTTGTATGACAATAGGATAACAGTGATGNTTAAGCTAAGAAGGAAATGCACCAAATAAATCTGTAACTATAAGTCTACCCTATAGTGCTGAATTTTCATATATTTGAATTTCACACTAAATGGTATCCAGGCAGGACTAGTATGCATTACTAGGGAAAGACTACTGTGCAGCTAGACATGTAAGTTTAATATTTTCTATTGTGCTTTTTCTGTCTAGTAGCTCCAAGTTGAGATTTAGACTTCTGCTTTGTGCTAAGAGAATGTGCAGATTTTACCTTTTAAGGTGGTGAAAGCCTCTGCAGATGTCACAATTTATCACTTGGCTTTAACACAAATGTGACATGATCTCATTAAATTTCTGCCATGAGATTTTATTGCTTTAATAATTTGTTGCAATATTTATAGGATACTATGAAGAATTATATTGAATTTATCATATTATCCAATAAATACCACAATAGAACAATAAATCAGNACATATGAATATAAATTCCTTTCCAGACTTGTAAGTAAATGTGGCATCCTTTTTTACATGCTTTCAGTGACTTTTTTTTTTCCTCCCCCAGGCAAATTTTTTTTTTCTTACTTTTTTTCTTGTATGACAATAGGATAACAGTGATGAGTTTTTCCGTAGTCTGTGTTAGCTTTATCTGGCAGAAGAAAATTGAGGAACAATAGTGCTACAAAAATGTTTTCCTCAAAAACTGGCTAAATTAAATCAGTAATTTGAAGCCTGTGTGGTGGGCTTACCTTGGCTGGGTGCCCNCACACTAAATGGTATCCAGGCAGGACTAGTATGCATTACTAGGGAAAGACTACTGTGCAGCTAGACATGTAAGTTTAATATTTTCTATTGTGCTTTTTCTGTCTAGTAGCTCCAAGTTGAGATTTAGACTTCTGCTTTGTGCTAAGAGAATGTGCAGATTTTACCTTTTAAGGTGGTGAAAGCCTCTGCAGATGTCACAATTTATCACTTGGCTTTAACACAAATGTGACATGATCTCATTAAATTTCTGCCATGAGATTTTATTGCTTTAATAATTTGTTGCAATATTTATAGGATACTATGAAGAATTATATTGAATTTATCATATTATCCAATAAATACCACAATAGAACAATAAATCAGTCACATTTCAAGACGTGTTAAAATTTTATTGTCTAAAACTCTAGATTGAAGCATAATGAGGGCTTTTCTGAAAATAAAAGGGAAGTTTATTAACTTGAAATCTTTCTTAGTAAACTGATTAGTTTGGATCTTAATCAAAAATGCCTTAAGCTACTGTCTGGTAGTGGGCAATGTAACTTTTAAAATAGGGTACTTTGGCAATGAATATAATCTTCTCCTAGAGAACATAGAAGGAATGCAGAGGTAGAGAATAAATGATCACTTGAAGCCTTCAGCTGAAATGTTCGTGTCCAATACTGACTTGTCTTTTAATTTGGTTGGATAGTACTGACACCATTACTAGAACTGGAGGAGCAAGAAGGAGAGTACATGAACAGAGCTGAGTAATCTGTAACAATCCCTTCTGTTTTCTTAACCTTTTGAAGAAAACAGAGTTTCTGATTCAAGATATCTATGAAGCCCTGAGGAGAGCTGTGCTGCGTGAAATACAGATATTCCTGGGTACCTGTAATTATACACCGATAGTTCTTAAGTAGTAAGAGAGCTGATGCCATACGTAGTAAAGGAAGGTGAAAAAAAACCTTAAACAAATGACAAAAAACAGTCACAGGTTATTATTTAATCCTCCAGATTTTTTTTTTTACTTGAAGTATGCTTTGTATATCACAGAATCACAGAATGTCCAATTTCCCTCACCCCTATACGTTGTGAGTCATTATAGATTGGTGCTATGATTATTTCTAAAATTACAGTTATGACTTGTTTGAACTCTTGTAATTCAAAGAATCAAAGAGGGAGCAAGACACTAGTGTGATGAGAATTATACAACTGCGTGCAGAAACACTCCACACACCACTGATATAGATCCTTGAGTTATGCTATCTGCTGTCTAAATATACAGTGAGAACAGGGAAGGATGTGGACAAATGAGGAAGTACAAAGGAATAATTAAACAGCAATATCTGACTCAGCCCATCAGCAGCCTTATCAAATTAGTTTCTTACAGACACTTCTTACAGAAGTAGATTTTTTTTTTTTAAGGGTTAGAATTGTGTTAAGGTGGATTTTTGTGAGTCCATGCAGTATGTCACCCAAACAGAATACATAGTATTGTGCTTGTTTTCTAATAGAAAGGTAGAGACTAACCAAAATTTGAGTCGTCTTAAGAAAGAGGAGAAATCTAAGAGGTCAAAGCAATAAATGGGATTTAAAAATAAAATATTATCACAGAACATTAGAGGTTGGAAGGGACCCTGAAAGATCATCTAGTCCAACCCCCTTGCTAGAGCAGGATCACCTAGATCAGGTCACACAGGAACGTGTCCAGGCAGGTTTTGAAAGTCTCCAGAGGAGACTCCACAGAAAATACATCTTCCTATTGATGCAAGCCTTCAACATTTATTTTCGGTGAAATAAAACTTTTTGCATTATCAAAATAAAACATTTAATCTTTTATGTGTAGAACTGAAGGGCATGCATGTTGTTGTGATTCAGTTCTACTTTACAGCAATTCTACTTCTGGTATAAGGGAGCTGCTTTTTTCCTTCACGCTTATGTTACATGTGTGTCATGTACTCTTTTGTCAGTATGACAGGCATGTGACTTCCATAAAGTTCTGCTTTATGTAGTTTGAGTAGACATCTTGGGAAAAGCAGTTAAACCTGAAAGCATGGCCTAAGCAGAACAGGGGTGGGAGGTGTGACTGTTCTTTTCTAAAAACTAATGAAATACACCAGGTGGAATGAAAGCAATAGGTAGTATCCCTCAAAATTACAGAATTTTTCATTTGGCATGCTGATGAGATGTTTACATTTAATTTTGTCTCTCTTGAAAGGAGTCTCTTATTTTGCCTTTTCGAAGGTAAAAATGAAATAATCTTGCCTTTTTTTTTTTTCCTTCCTTCTATCATTACTCTGTCAAAGGGACATTGACAGAGGGGTATTTCAGGCTTATCTGAGGGGTATTATTGTTTATCTGAGCAATGGGAAGTTTTAATTCCTGATCTGAGTTGAGGGGAATGACCATGAAGTTCAGTACCCCCCACATCATGGTACAGTAAGGTTAAGTTAGTCTCTCTGATGCAGGATCAGAACAGTTTTCTCCTGCTGTGAAATGTGGAAGTATTTTACATGTCTGATTTTTGGGACAAAACGGCATTCTTACTTGATCTTAGTATATAAAGAGGAGGGTTGTTCACAAACCCCTATTTAAAAAATATTTTTATTCGTGCATCTTTTTTGTAACTTCACTTACTGGTTACCAGAGTGAATGGCTAACTCTCAGAAAAGATGGACAACAACCCAAGCAAATAAAGTAGAGCACTTGGTGCACAGTTGATTTTACTTACCCAGTGACTGCCCGAGTTGAGGCAAATATTATCATAAGCAACCAGTTAATTCTGTTCTTAGTTATTACTGCAAACATTCTGTGGCTGAACACAGTTCTGATATATTTCTGATGACTACTTCTAAGTTTCTGGAATGTTTTGTTTGCTTGCAAACCATCCTCCCCAACCCCCAACAACTACTCAGTTGACAGTAACTACTCTTTCTGGCATCATTGTATCATAGTCAGACTTTACAAACTTACCTTGCCTCAGAAATCAAAATGTCTTGATTTAGCTAGTTACTATTGGTTTAGAAATAGCCTTACTAAATTTGTACTCTTATGGTCTTATCAGGATGTTAAATATTCTCTTACTATGGAACTTGTCATAGTTCTTTGTTTTTTAAATGCTGTTTTATGTTGTAACAACTCAGGGAAACAGTAATATTTTTTCTTATCGTGTATATTCTACTTTGCTCTGACTTCTATTTTAATTGTCTAGATAAAAAAATGTCCAGGCATTTCTAAGGACAAAACAAAGGAAAATCAAGTGATTGCATTTAAAACCTGCCTGAACGTGTGCCTTTGTGACCTGCTCTAGATGGTCCTGCTCTTTCACGGGGGTTGGACTAGATGTTCTTTCAAGGCCACTTCCAACCTTAACATTCTGTGATTAAAAGATCATAGCAATGTGTTGCATTTTAAGCTTGAATCTGAATGAATGGTTGCTTTCCCTGGGCTGATGCTGACCAAGAGGCACAGCTCTTCAGCTGAGCTTTCCCCTCCCATCATTCTCTGTATTTCCTCCACTGATGCTTGGGAAGCAGGGAGGAAGAGTTGGCATGACTTGAATACAGATGGCTGCTTCAAGTGGATGTGACAGAGAATCGGCAGAGAAAACAAGTCTTCAATGTAGTTGACAGTTAAGATTTTCATTATTTTGTCTTAACAATTTAGTGTTGTGTTTTGAAATTGCTTGTAACTGTTTTGGAAAATCAGAGAAACAGGACAGAGATAATATTTGGGATACTTTCATAGAAATATCTGTCAAAATATCGACTGCTCAGTCCTTTTAGAAATAGCAGCAGAGCTAAAAGTTTGCTTGGACTTTGGATGTTTATGTTACATAGCTGCTGTTGTGAGATTGTATCATGCTTCTTCAAACTATGGATACATTTGCTTCTTTAAGACATACCTGGCTTCTTTTATCTGGACAGAAAAGGTTAGTAAGTTCAATGCCTTTTTTTTTCTGCTGCTTTTTCTTTGAACCATTATATATCTAGTCATAAAGATAAGGTTGCTTATAGTTAGTAATGATGTGTTTTATTTACCTTAACTTGGAATAGTTTTGGTTTCCTTTTGCTCTATTTTGAAAAGCAAATGAATAGTAACTTGGCGACTACCTTCTAATGCAGTTGGCAATTGTGATTTCCACCCATTTTCTCAATGAAGGTAAATGAGATGTGGTAGCACTAATTTAATTAGAGGTGTAGGAAATCTGAGATTTACCATCAAGAGTATTCTTTCTTTCTCTCTCCCCTCATCCCCTCCTGCTCCTTTCCTGAGACCTACATTGAAACATTCAGTGCTGCATGAGAGAAATGTTTTATGTATGGTTTTATATTTTGATGAAGTATTTTATTTCCACTGGAAATAATGACATTTGAATGAATTATGATATGGTTCAAAGTGTCTTCGGCTTTTCTGAATAGCTTTTTCAGGTATGACTAAACAAGTTCGGATAAAGTAAGGGTTCACTAAAGATTTTTGATATTTCAGTTTGAATGTTAATAAAATTTATAAAGGATGAAGGCAATGGATCCCAAGTGGGTCTGGCCTTCCTAGGGAGCTGGCAAGGGAAATAGCTGTGCCAGCTTCCATACCATACCATACCATTGCAAGCACTAAACCTGGAATTTGCATGCACACGTTTTAGTAATTATCTGTGTATACTTTTCAAAGAGGAACTTTGGTGTTATCAAGAATTGTAATAAGGAAGTAAGTTCTCTTGCATGAAACTAGGATCTACTTGGAAAGCTATTGGAAATGCTTAAATACTTTGATTTTTAAGAAAAGTAAGTTTTACAAATATTTATCTAAGTAGTACAGGTTTTTCTGTGAGGCTTTTTTTCTTTTCATAGAGTGGTCATTTTAGAGACAAATGGTTCTGTAAGACCTTGAGAGAAAAAGGTTGCTTAATGCAGAGTGTGCATCTGTACAATTTATACTTCAATTAATATCCTGAATCATGGCAGACAACTGAGTTAAAAATCACTATGGTTTCATGCCAAAACCCATAACGTAACATTCCTTTTACTCTGCATAATATAATTTTATTTGGATAACATATTTGACTAGATAAAGACATCAGAGCGTCTTAGATGAGAGTCTGGCAGTAATCCCATATATTTGCCATCATTGTATTATACAGTTGTCACTGTCTAGGATTGAAAAAATGCCTTACTTTGGAAGGCTTCCTTCACCTTCCCGTGGCTTCCCTGGGGAGAATTTAATGCTTCTGGAAGGATATAAATGCAGTTAGGTTAGAAAATGTACATACAAGTTGGGAACTGTTCAGGTAGTCTTAAGGATTCATTTTTTCCCCAGACTGAGAAACCCTGGGGCTTCATACAGTCAGCTGGGATATTGCGGTTGTAGAGGATGTAGGGAAGTGATATGCAACACTTGCAAATGTTTATCTTAAGTTATTGCTGTACAGCACAGCAATAATTAAGGGTTTTAATTTAACACACAGACTCCTCCCTATCCAGATTGTAGGAACATTTTCTTGTAGCCTTAAAGTATATATGTAATATGAAACGGGAAGAAAAATCAATCATAAAAATGAGCAGTTTACATGACATCAGAAAGTAGTCATTTGAATTCCCTCTACATATTGGTTTAAACAAGAGTTGTGCCACTAAATTATCAAAAGAGTTCTGAAAATCTAATCCAAACTGCATAAGATAACAGTATTTTATGAATCTTTCAATCCCTTAAAAAAAAAAAAGGCACCCAGACTGATCAGTAGCCTAATGCATTTACCCTTGGGAATCCTAGAGTATTACTTTAAGTGATTAAGTAATGAGAAAAGAGCTTATTCTTTTACAGCTTGTCTACATGTAAGGAAGATCAAAGATCAAAGACAGAGTGATCAGGTTTGCCAGCTTTGCTGCTCTTTTGAGACTAGGAAATTAAAACAGTTCCTCGTAGACTGAGATTTGTAGTCCTGTCCAGAACAAATACATTCATGAATATAGGGGAAGTTGAAGAAGAGGACAATTTGTCATATCTTGAGAGAAAACTATTACTTCCTTTTGAGAACTAATACATCAATTTACAAAAGGTCTGTCAGCTTGGTGAGATCAGCTCCAGGATATCACTGGCTGAAATTTCTCATTGGGAGTTCTGCTTGAGCATTTGTATCTTCTGAAGAGGCAGAGTACAGACTAACTGTGTTTGTGGGGCTCCAAGCCCAACTTGTAGCTCTAGACCCTCCGACTTTGGACAGTACACTTGGAAATATCCCTCATAGATGCATAGGGGCTACTCGAGGAAACTGATACTCTTGTAGTGCTCAGTGGAGATGAAAGCTGATCTTCTCATGGTATTTCTGGTTTCACCAACTTTCTTTAGTGTTCGCTGATCTGATGCCTGAAGCAAATTTCCTTAGTGAAATATGAAATCAGATCAGTCTAGTGTTGGGTGGGATCCTCGCTTGAGGAGCCACCTGGTCATTTTTATGTTTACTAATGTGTGTTAAACTTTATTTTTTCTTCTGTTTGGTCTGTAACTCTTTCACATCCAAATTTACTATTTATATTGCATTTTTATGTGTATTGGATATTTGGGCTTTATTTTCTTTGTTGCTCTGGAAAACGAGCTTTTCCCAGCAAAAGTAAAACAAATTAGCTGTAGCCAGCTGATTAGTAGATGGATTGTTGTTTATATCTTGAGTGAAAATAAAGCTCCACACAAGTGTAGGTAAATTGAAGCAAGGTAAGCCTCAGTCATGAGCCCTTGGGAGCATCGTGCAAAGCCTCTGACCTGTTACTAGCAGTGGCAATATTTGGTGTCAGGGTTGCTAGTACTGGGCAAGTATAGGGTTTCAAGGTTACAAAGCCTAAAGTACTTCACAGTTTTATATACTATCTTACACAGACATGAAAGCCTGCTTAGAGAAGTGCTAACTGCACTTGAATCTTGCAAGAGAGCTTATATTCAGACTCATCACACTATCTGTAATTGCAGATGCTGTTATGTTGATACCTGAAAATCTTCTTGTGTGTTGTTTTGTGCAGGGACTTTACTCAATATGTCTGACCCATGCTGGTTTTGGAAAATACAGTGCTAGCCCAGGTGTTACAGTATCATACCTTGCTGTGCTGTGTACATAGAGCTGAAATGTAAGAAGAAGTATATGCTGGTGGAGAAGAGCCATACAGGAGTAAATACTTACTTTCTCAGGAACAGGGTTGTGGTGGTCGTGCCTGGGAGTGCAGCATCCTGGTCCCAAACCCTGGGGGTTTAACCAGGGTGCCATGCAGAGCATCCAGAGAAAAACTGCTAGCACAGCATAGATATTCACAAATAGTCTGATTCTACCAAATCATTATGTGCTTCACTGTAGCTATCACCAGGTGGTGCTGGTGTACATGGCTGTTACATTTTAACCTGTGTCGTTTTTGATTCTTGGTGAAGCATGCTATAGTGGTATTATCTTCAGATGCTGTATTACTTTTGGTGTAATAAAGGCTAGGGGGTGTTGCTGTGTGAAATGCAGGAGAGTTTTTCCTTCAGAGCTGGAGCAGGTCTCTTTAAAATAGAGCTTTAAGGCAGAGATATGTCTTGAAGAGTAGGCATTGGGCAAAGATTCTTGGAGGGGAAACCTTGCAGACCTCCAGAAAGTATAACTTCCACAGGAATATATGTGAAACTGAGGAAAGTTGCATTTTAAATTGCATTGATATTAATTGTGGTGTTCTCCACCATGAAGCTGACTTGCAAAGCCTTGAAAAGTTCTTGCTCAGAAGATTTCCCTTCAGAAAAAAGGGCAATGTGAGGTGGTGTTGGAATTCTCAGTTGGGCCAAGGTCTCTGCCTTCCTGCTTGTGAGCATCTGTGTGCTCATGCACAAATATTAACAAGAGAGTGAGTGTAATTAATCTGTTAATGTAGAAGTTTGTAAACATATATCTTTACTTGCATGCTTCAGAAATAGTTTCAAATGTTGCTGTTTTAAACACTTGATGTTTATTGTAATAGTTTTGTGAGGCTAGCTGTCTTAGTCACTAGCAAAAATAAGTGCATTTGAAAAAAAGAGTGTATTACAGGATTCTTGTGGGTCTAAATGTGATTTCTTTTTTTCCTTAAACAGGAGAAAGGAGTGAGTATAATTTTGCAGTTAGCAAGCAAGAAAATATCAAAGTTCTCATATCCAGGTGTAATTGAACAGCCTTAACAAAAATGTATGGGGATTCAAAATATGCTTAATTAAAAAAACCCAAAACAACTTCATGGANNNNCCAAAACAACTTCATGGAGAGAATGCTTGCAGATGATTAAAAATGCCCACAATACATTTTTCACTGTAAATCTTGCACCTGTGAAATTTCATTTGATAGATAAATTATTCTGGGCAAAGGTCCAAAAGGAAGGAGCCAAATGACAGCAATTTGATAAGAGAATGAGAACATATTGTAGCCAAAAAGATATGGGTGCAATTTTTTGAATCCTTTGAATGAGCAACCCTCTCATTGGACTTATTTTATTAAATATGATATTTATAAGCATTTTTGGAAACACTTGAGTTACTTGATTTAATGAAATAATCT
>VYZX01026248.1:0-77618 GCA_013401335.1 Brachypteracias leptosomus
TCTGCGCGCTGCCGGACCCCCGCCGCCAGCGGCAAGGTACGAGACCAGGAACGGTGCGGAAAGCGGGGGGGTCGTGGGGCCGGGACACGCGTGGGCAGGGCTGGCCAGGGGCACCTGCCCCAGACCGGGGCCTGCGGAGCCGGGGTGTGGAGCTGGGGGGTGGTGGGGGTCTGCCCGGCCCTTGCTCCCGGGGTGCCGCAGTCCCCGCCGGCCCCACCTCGCTTTGTGCGGAGCCGGAGCCGCCACCGCCGCAGCCACCCGCACCCGGGATGCGGCGGGGGCCCGGTGCCGCGGGCCTCGGGCATCCCCCGGGCATGCGGCGGGGGCGGGAGGGGTGTTTCCCCGCTGGCCGCAGCCGGGGCAGCCGGTGCTGGTCGCGCCCTCCCGAGGCAGGACTCTCGCTCCCCAGCAGCGCCCTGCCCTTGGGCTGTTCCTGCAGGTAACTGCAGGGTCGGTTCTGTGCGGAGCGGGACAGACCGAGAGCGGGGCTCGGTAAGAGCCCGCCGGCCCGGGGTGGGGGGCGGTCTGCGGCGGGCCGGACTCCGCTCCGAGCTGCGCGACCGGTGCACGGAGCAACAGGGCTTCTGGCCGGCTGGAGGCAGGTGGGAGTCAGCACCGCGCCGTCCTGCCAACCCTGGTTGCCGGTGCAGCGGGTGGCACGGCCTGGCATCTGTGTAACTTTGCTTGTCATACAGACGGAAGCCTCATCTATGGCTCTGTGTGGGAGTGAGTGGTTGGATTTCGTCCCTTTGTCCTGGAGTCACAGGGATTTGGGGTGCGTGATGCCAGGGCAGGTCACATCTTGCACAGAGCACGATGGCATCCACATAAACGACATCTGGGCCATCCTCTCTGGCAGCGGGGTCTCCTGTTGCCTGTTCACCCCTCAAGGACTTGCCTTGAAGGGTCTTACTCTCGGGAAGCAGAGCTTTGGAGGACTGCTACTTCCCGTGGGTCTGGCTTTGATGCGGCAGCTCTGCCGGGGCGAAGGCGGGCCGTTGTGAAGGGATATGTAATGATGACAGCACTTTGCAAGCAAGTCCCCCGTGGCCCCGGGAGGCCAGCTATGTGCAATGTCTTGCTGAACATCCATTGTTCGCCCTGCAGGGAGTGGTGCCCTCCTTGTCTTGCTCTGGACTGTGGAAAAACAGCCCTGCAGCATCCTGGCTGTTCCTGATCCCCCCTGTTCACTCACATCTCCTAAGAAGGCACTGGGTTTGCTGCAGTCCCAGTAAAGGGAATTTTTCTGGACAGGCTTAACCTCTTCTGGCCTCTTGAGCGCTCAAGGGAAGTGATTTCTGCAGAGGATTCGGAGAACGCTTTGGGAGAGGCTGGGTGTTGGTTGCCTTTTAAGTGTCCCAACGCAGGCTCCCTGGTGGGTTAACAAAGGAGCAGCCTGTGTAGCCCTGCTGTTCCCTTTGTTCTTCCAGTGGCTGTGCCCTCTTTGGGGAGCTCTGATCTCTCCTGGTTCGATCAGAGATAGGGAGTGACTGATGGAGACACGCAGGCAGTTATGTTTTGGTGTGAACCTTTCAGGAAACTCCAGAGCAAAGCTTCGCGGGTTTGGGGGGCAGGGTAGGGAGGAGCTGGTTGCTTCTTAGAGACAAAGCAAAAAGGAGGTGTTTTAATCTGTGCTGATGGGTTCTTTTTTTGTGTGAATTAGCGTTATTGCAGACAAGCTACAGCTCCATCAATGAGAGGTATTTCAAATTAATTCAATCCATTAGGCCATAGCAACAAATCAAACCCTGTCATCCCTGTAGAGCTGCTGTAGACCTGGGAAATGTGAGGTGCAGACACTGGAGATGTATTGACAAAGAGCCAGACAGATCTGCTGGCCGCACCCCAGCTCTGCTCTGAGCTCCTCCTGACCTCTCTTTCTCAGAGGCAAAACAAGTCTGCATGAATGTCCAGTTTTGCAAGTCTGGAGGGAAAGGGAGGCCACTGCCCTCTGTGCATCAGCAGCATCAGCATGGCCAGCAGTGCTGCTTGTCTCCATCCCGTTGATCACACTGGTTGCTGGCTGTGTCAGCACAGCAAGTGGGTTTCCTGAGAGCAGGTCAGGCTATCTCCAGATGTGAAGGGTTTCTCATGTTCTCTTTCTCCACCCTGGGTAATTTCTGCCTCTCTGTTGAGTACATTGCTTTGTCCCCTCTGAGCAGACTCCTTGCTCAGAAAATGTCAGTAATAGATAGTGCAGACCCATCCCGGCTGAGGCTGGACAGCGGCTGCTCTTTGAAATAGCTGGGGCTGGTGGCCTCTTGAAGCACAACATGGCCACAGATGGTTTGGTCTGTTGCTCTGATGGCAACAAGACACTGGAGTGATAATGCAGTGAGGTGTTTCACATGTAGTCATTATGTGGCTTCCCTTAACTGCAGGTTGAGCTGCTCTGGCTGCAGAGCCGATCGAGGCGAGCAGCCTGCAACACGCAGCAATTACGCTGACGCGCCTTCTGCCTCTCCGCAGGAGAAACAGGAAAGACCTTTAGATCTCCCAGGAGGCTGCATGGGCTGAAGGGCTTTGACACTCATGGGGTTGTACTGGCTGGCAAGTAGAAGCCAGACTGGCCTAGTATTTCTTGGGATTTCCCCTCTGTGTTATTACAAGCTTGCCAGCAATTCTCCATTTTGGAAATATACCCTGCGGGGCTCTATTAGGATAATGCTGATGCTCACTATTTCTAAAGCACTTTGAAACTCACAAACAGGACTTTCTGACCCTCAGCCAAGCAAAGCCCTTTCTAAGGCCTGGAGATATGCTTCTGCCCATGGTAGGACCAATGACAGTGTGCAGCTCCAAGCTCTGTTCTCTCTTCCCATGTTGAGCTGCTCCCTGCTCTGTTTCACACAGTTTCACACTTTCCAGAGCAGTGCCCAAAGTTTGGCCTCTTTCTTCCTCTCTCCTCTGAGCATCCTTCTGGGCTCTGGTTAGCACAAGGGTTTCTTTCCAGTCTGGTGAGCTGCTGTGCTCTTTATCTCTGTGCCAGGAAACAGGGACATTCCTACCTGCAGAGAGGAGGTCTTCTGCACGGATGACTCTACACTGCCACTCTCCCTCTGTGGGACAAAGTCCCTGAGGAAAATGATAAAGAAGACAAAGCAGCAGAAACTCCCATCATTTGTGATATTTTTATCACTGGCATTAAGATAAAGTCCATGGAAACTGATTAGATATCTTCCAGGAAAGCAAGAGAGGCCAAACTCCATCTTATTCTCCCTCCTGCAGCTCTGGGAGCTTAAACAGGAGAGGAAAAAACACTGGGGGAGACCTCCTACCAGGAAAAGGTATCTGGGCAAGGCTCTCCAGGTCAGGGTTACACTAGTATGAGCTTCCTGGCTTTAGCATGTACATAGAGGAGGCATAGTCAGTAAAAAAGTGCAGGGAGGAGCCAAGGCAAGTATTGGGCCTACTCCCAAGAGCAGAAATTAAGCAATCCTTGCTCTACAGATACCATGATTCGCAGGGTGTCTGTGCAAAGGGCTGAAATCCTCCTTGGGAGAGTCAGAAAGTTCTGGATCCCATCCCAGATTTTCTGGGAACCACAGGCAGGGTGCCTGGGTAGTTCTCGGCAGACAAGTGGCTTTTTCTCAGACCCTGCCCTCTCCCTGGCTTGGGATATAGACTGATGGCAGCAGGCAAACAAGGGCCTGTGCAAGTATGGGTCTGGAAGCAGCAGATCCCTCCTGAATCTGCTTGTCCTAGTCCAGCCTCACTGGGTCTTGTTTAACTGGGGAGCGTTAGCATGTAGCACGTTTGCCTATCTGCACCACCTTGAGGTGGTGCTGTCCCTGAATGCCACCCAGTGTCACTGTCAAACTGATGACCTGCACTGAATCCAGTGGTAGGGTTTTCACTGCCCTCTTGTAGCCCAGCAGCTCTCCTCCCATTGGGTATCCATGGAGTTTTGCTTTCCAGGCTGTGGAAAGTTCAGCTCTGCCCGTGCTGTTCAGCTCTCAGCCACGTTCCACATGGTTACATGTGAGGTTGTTTAAAGCCAGTTATTTAAACCAGTGTTTCCCAGCGCTTGCCCTGAGCAAGAACATACAAATCCTGAGAAATAGAAAACATAGTGCTTTGGAAAAGTGTAGCTACCATTTTGCTGGTCTGCTGGCGCAGTTGCAGTGCTCCTTTCAATGGAACTTCACACTGATGTTACTGGGAACACTGTCTGGTAATGTGAACGATGCCAGGAAGGACCAATCTTCCTTGGCATCCTCTGGTTTCTTCTATTCTATCTGGCCTCTAGAAGGAACCTGTACTGGCAACAAAATTACAGGGTAATAGGCACAGAGAACCCAGACAGCTCTTTAATTGCAATAGACAAATAGAAGAAGTCAAAGATGTCTTGCTAACATCTACTTAAATGTAATTAGTTCACATTATTTTTCTCTGCCATTTTCTCTAATTGAATTTGACTACCAAAATGCACACACAGAGGAACAAAACCAAAATCAGATCAGCATTGCTCCAAGTTCCTGCTCTCATTTAGCTCCTCCTACAAATAGAGGCTCTTTTCCTTATAGTCCCGGACAATCAGAGTCTCTCTTCTGACCCCTCCTGCCTGTGGTCAAGGCTCTGTCTCACGTTTCTCTTTGAATTTGCAAAGGTCTTGATGTCAGTAGCTGATGCCTGAAGTCTTAATTGAAAAGATTGATTTTGCTAATGATAGCCTGGCATCCGACAGCTTCCACAGAAATCAATAGGAGTTCAATGCCTTACAGTTTTAAAAATCATGACACTCATTTAAAATCTTAATAGGGATTGAAGGCCTTGACTTTATGGCCCCTTGCATCTGTTTGAGGCTTGTGCCCCCTGCCATACTGTAAGACCTATATAAGAGCTATGGGTGTGATGCACCCTGCCAGGCAAAGAAAGTCTTGGACCAGAAAAAACCAACCCCTTACTGAGATTTTATAAGTAAAAGCTCAAGTTGAAAGTTGACACTTTAATCTTTCTTGGTATCCAAGTTGTGCTTTGGTGAACTCTTGGCTCCTGTAGAGTTGAAAAGATCAGAAGCCTACCCTATCTGTATAGATAATGGATTTTTCAATCTGGCTGGCAAACCAGAATGAGAGCCAGTAGCTGGAAGTAGAGTTATTATTTGGCAAAATAATAAGGCAGTTGTGTTTTTAGCAGCAAAGAGGAGGAATCATGGGAAGAGCTTCCCGGAATGATGTGCTGCTAGAAACTTGAACAGTATGATCTTCTAAAATAATGTTACTCAGTGCAGACAACAGTGTTCTCTGTTGACATCTCTCAACCTGCCATTGTCCAGACAGCAGCTACCTGCCATTCTGCAGAGACTTCTTTCCCTGGCTTGTCATCCACTGAAGCATCCCATCTCACCATGGTGGAGAGCATACACTCCTCTCTCCAAAGTCTCAGCATGTTCTAGGGGGCTTTGCCTTTAGGGCCCCAAGGTGGTATTGTTCCCCAACACAACAGCTAACTTTCTCTCCTGAGTTTTGTTTTATGGTCACTGAAGGGATGACAATTTGAAGGCAGGAGTCCTCTGAGCCACTTTGGACGTTGATTTTAAGTGGAGATGGACTTCACTGACTGTGTTGACTGGAGATGTGGAGAGGTAGGGGCAGGCAATTCATCCTCATTGAAGCAGAGCTCTGTGTAGGACCAGTACCTGCCTCTGTGGCTGGTGTGTATTGACTGTTATGGTTATTGACCAGAGAGGGGCTTAGCAGGATGGTTTGCTTGCCTGTAGAACCTCCACTTTTGGAGATTTTCAGAATTCACATGGACAAGGCCTTGAGAAACCTGGCCTGACTTAGGAGCTGACTCTGCTTTGATCAAGAGTTTGGGCTACAGACCCTCAGAAGTCCCTTCCAGCTTAAATTTGCCTGTGATTCTGTGATGACAGTAGAAGTGAAAACCTGGTAATCATATTAGGAGCCAGTGCTCCAAGGAGTTAAACCAAGGAAACCCATAGCTAAAGTCCACCTCGAAAGTCTACCTTGATCCCTGTCTGCCATGCTTCTTTCTCAATGCTCATGCTGAGTGTTGGATAAGTGGCGAGAATCCCTAACTTTCTGCTGCAGCAGCTTTATCATCCGCTGGTTGGAGACAAAATATCAAAGGATATCCTTAAGTACATTGTGGTCATCCCTGAGGTTTCAAAAAACATTTCAATATATCTCATCTTCCTGTTAGCTTGGTGAATCTCTTACTGATGAGAGCTTGGTTTTGGTGCCCAGCCCTTTTTGAGCTGTTAGTGGAACAGGACTCCTTAAGCTTAATTGACAGTAGATCTGTTTGAAGTGTAAAGAGGGACCTGAAGTGACAATTTCTCTACCTTCTCTTTCTTTCAACTTTGAGAAACCAGTGAAACCAGTCATCATCTTTTGTATGATTTTGTGTATTTCAGAAGAGTTTTCCAGTGTCTTACCTATTCTTCCTTCTCTGACAGCATGAGTTGCAACATGACATTTTTTGTGGCTTCATAGCAGTTTGCGCCTTACATATAAAAAAATCTAGCAGTGTTCATATTCTGGTTTCTGCCTATTTTGCAGTCAAACTCAGCTGTGGGGCTTTGGAAGACTGCTGGCACAGGCACCATGTGTGACACTAGAAGGGTTTCACACACCTTTCACTGTTGTGGGTTCTGCTGCCGCTGGTGTCACTGGCCACTGGAAGTACAGGCAGATGATTGCACAGTGTCTTAGCCTGTAAGTCTGGAAATATGCAGCTGTCTTGAACACTTGCAGAAAGGTCGTGCTTACCTAGGAAATTCAGGTCTTTATTTTGAGCTCTTTCTAAAAACCCTTCCCCTTCTTTGCTTCCATATCTGCCTGTGTCATTATCTGCTGTCTTTCCTGCACCTGGAGTTTGCTGGCATTGCAGGGTGCCCAGGCCGTTACACGGGGCAGCAGGAGCACTCATCCTCAGCCCTCAAGCCTATGTGGGGACCACTCTGCAAGACCGTCCCACCTGCTGTCATCTCTGGCTAAGCAAGAGCTGGAAGCATGATGCTGACTCTCCCCTGGCTGTGATCACTCTGCAGACATTTCTTGGAGCCTGAAGACTCTCTGTTACGGAAAAGCCCTAGATGCAGGTGTAGTTTCATGAACGTGTATAGGATACCCAGAGAAAACTGCATATTCAGTCAGGTGCAGCATGGCGCAGTGTGTCCTACCCAGTGCTTTTCTTCTCACCCTTCTTCACACAGACAGTCTTTGTTTTTGCTGCTTAAGGCATTGAAATAGCGTCCCAAGCTGCCTGGCCTGCATTATGTCAGGAGTTCAAATGCTTTAATTCACAGACAGACTTCAAGGCCTGTGCTACCTTTTTTTTTTTTTTTTTTCCACTGGCATTGTGGAAAGATCAAATACTGTCTGGATACATCTATGGTGCAGCTGTGTCTTGAATGCCTCACGCAATACTAGCTTTCTGCAGCTCATTGAGGACTTGGAGGTGCAGAAGAGAAGGCAGAGAGGGACAACGATTTTGCTTGGAAAAGGTATGCCTGAAAAGGGATATGACATATGGGCCTTTGACATATGGGCCTTTGACATATGGTAGGATGATGGTATGGAGACTTCAGATAGAGAATGATTGTTCCTTTGTTTATCACTGCCCAGGAACTACAGGATACAGATAAATAGTGGAACTCATTGACACAGGATGCTGGGGATGTGGTTCAAGAAAAGCCATTAGATGAATCTGCAGGCGTAAAATCCATTAGGGCTGGCTGAGCAGACAGATAAGCCTTTGGCTCAAAACGTCCCTGAGGCACAGATGCCCAGAGCTGAGTCAAAGGCAGAGAAAAGATCAGCTTGTCGATGTGGATATCAGCTATGCTGGAGAAACAGGCTGGCATGTAAAGTAGCAGTGGTGGAGTTAGAGAGGGTGAGCCCATAGCAGGGAGCTCAGCTGGAACTTAGAGGTTCTGCCAGGGGTGCTCCCCAGCTAGAAGAGTTGGAGAGAGGGGTGGTGTAGAGGGACAGAGCTGGAAGATGATCAAAGCTCATACTGGAGGAGATACACAGAAGGCTGGCAGGAGTGAAATAAACTACTGTATGGGAGGAGAGGCTGATCTTCATCACCGATAGATGGGAGGTGTGAAGAGGAGGACTGGTCACAGAGGACAGCAGTCATGCCAAACAAAATGATCAGAGATGGAAAAACACACAAAACTTGTATAAGAGAGCAATACCTGGAAGAGAGGAGGTAAAGAAAATAGTCTATCTGAAGACAGGCAAGGGTGAAGGTCAAATAGAGAGGAACGCCTATGGAAAAGTGTGCAGTGACTGACCTCACCTCCCTATTAACTGTAGCCACATCTGAAGTGCAAGAGGAGTAGACCTGTGGCTTGAAAGAGGTGGTATCATGACTTCATATCTACAGGCATTTTGGATGTTTTAATTTGACTCAGCTGATCCCATTAGCAGATGGAGTGCACTAGAATGATTTTAGTTTCATCTGCATGTCTGCATGCTCCAGGAAGGCTTTGCAATGCAAACTGGAGTGCAGTAAATGGCAGCAATAAGGACATTCAAAAGTATACTCTCCATCTGAACCTAACACTACTTCTGCACTTGCACTGATGGACTTGGTTCAGAGTGATGCCACTGGTTTCCCAGAGACTGTGCTTTTGCCAAACCCAGTGGGTGAATGAATGGACACAGAATCTCATTTCCCTGGCAGGGAGAGTATGGGTAGTCCTCCCACTTAGTCAGCATCAATCAAAGCCAGACTAAGAACCAAAAAGAGCAAAATTGAACCCACTATCTCTGCTCTAAATGGTGAATTGATTCTAGAACTTGTGATGTGGCAGAAGAAAGCATGGGCTGTTGCATCTGTAATACCTGCCTTTGCCACACTCTCTTGTTGGCTTGTCATGCTTCAAATATATGAGGCCTGCTGTTAGACAGCTCAAAAGTGTGTTAGGAGTTTTCCAGAGAACAGAGAGATGTCAATTCTGATTTAATCAGCTAGTCAAAGAGAAAAGCCTCAATTGGAATTACAAAGCAATGGGTGTGGGGCAGCTCCCCACACTTCTCTTTTCTGTGGGCCCTTAAGTGTTTTTTGCATGCAGATGATCCTTCAGGGGAGATGGAAGAACTCAGGAGCCTGAGCTTCAGAGAAGACCTCTGATGCTGCCCACCACCTTTCAAAGAACAAGGTCCTGCTGTCATTGCTCCCAAAGGACAAGGACCGTTTCCCTTTCCTCCTGGCTCACGACTGGGAAACCCATGGCTGGTTCTTCTCTAGTCCATGGTAGTAGGTACCTGTGTCTTTGGCTGCCAAACTGATTTGCTAACAGCAGGATACAACTCCTGGAAAGGCTGTTACAAAGCCAGACTCTTCTTGGCAGTGACAGATAGTGTAACAAGGAGAGAAGGACACAAGCTGCAGCTGGAGGGAAGTAGGTCAGACATTACAGAAAGTTGCATCCACAGGAGGGTGATGCAGCCATGGAACCAGGCAGGTGGAGGTCTTAATCTTTGGGGATTTTGAAGGCTCCACATCTGCCCTGATTTAGAGCCATAGGCAGATTCACTGTGAGTCTGGACTGAAGACCACCAGAGGTGAGGTCTCCTAGACCGTATCCTTGCATCTGCGCTTGTGCTTTCCTGCCCAGACAGCCAGAGCCTTGTTAGTGTCCCAGCTCTGTAGCAGTTTCCATTTTCACTTGGGTGATCGGACTTTTAGTTTCCCCAAGTAGCTGCAGAATTGAGATCCTAAGGCCAGGCTTGATCTTGCTGGCCTAGAATCTTATCATGTCCTGAAGCCATTTTAGCCTGTGGGCTGGTTAGTGCACAAACCTTCAGACATGGGAGAATTGCAGTACATTAGATCACGTTATATGTAAGAGCTGTATCTTTAGACATTCAACTGAAGCATGTTGCCACCAAACCTTCATAGAACTCAGGAGAAACATCTGCACTCGATGTGTTTCCACTGCCTCACCATCCTGCTGGCCACTTTAGCTATGCTAATGTCTCAGTGTCCTGATAGCAGCTATACCTCCTAAGCTAGGCAGGAGAGGTTTGGGAATTACTCTGGCTAGCCCAGTGAACCCCAGATGCTCCTATGGGCAACTACCCAAAGATTTCCTGAAGGTGGCCAAACCCCCAAACCAGTGATGCCCAGCTTTGTTGCAAGGAAAGCTTTCTGTACTGTAGCCTTTAGCAGAGATACTCCATCTGCCAGATGTCTGCAGGCATTCTTAGACCTCATGATAAAGAACAGTGGGACCAAACATCCCTATCTTCCCAAACAACGTGGCAGGTTCCTGAGACAGAACTGCATCTTTTTGTTGGGGAGCTGAACTTTGGTTCCTGAAACCCAGAAGCCAGCTTGGCCTTGACTATCAGGAAGCTTCTTCCTGTGTTCAGGTTTCAAGAGAAACTGCTGAGCTTGCAGAGGGTCAGATGATGAGCTTTTCAAGGTTGCCTTTCTGACAAGAAGTGTGGCAACATCTCTTAAAGTTTGTGCATTTCACCACTTCCTTTTTATAATGAGTTTTTGCAGGGAGGGGAGAATGGAGGAGGCTTCCAGTTTTTATTGTTTGTTCAACTGGGATTGTTGTATTTGCTTTTCTTTCGTAACAGAGCAGGATCTTGACAGGGTAGAAAAGCTCTGTAAGGTGGAATTTGCCCTCTCATTGAGTTCAGAAGCACATTAGTACTCACAAGGAAGCTGATAAGCAATAATATTTTCTTTGCTACCCAGGTAACCGGCAGAGTGAAAGAGGGTATTGTCTCTGAAGAGTGTAGGCAAGTTGGCTTTATCTTTCTGCCAGAGTACACTGGCTATCTTGGAAAGCTGGAGGTGGACCAGGGGAAGGAGAGGCTTGCTCACCAAAGAGGCTGGGGTGGCCCCATCCTCTGCTTTAGCCATGCTGACTGCCTCCTGCCCTTTCCTGGGAGCTCTGATAAACCTAATGAAACTGAATTGAATTTCGAGGTGATTTTGGATTTTGCCAGCCTTTCACATCTCCCAGAACCCACTACTGTATTTCTTAAAGACCATGTTGACTGAAAACATTTGTGTCTTCAATGCATCGTCTTTCTATCAGAGCTTTCAGAGTAGGGGCATCACATGAAGCAGACACAAGACGTGGTGAAGGAGGAGGTTGAACTGCCAGAAAATGATATTGCCAGAGCGTGTGGGATCATCCCTGGAGGATTTTTCTGTCCCTCCTGGGGAAAGAGTCACAAAATGACTTTTCATTGACCAAGCACAAGTTCTTCACACTTGGAGGGTGGCCTGTGCTCTTGATTTCTAGATGGCATTGGCTTAAAAATATTCCAGAAGCAACTTCTCCTGCAGCCTGGGGGAATTCACGTGCGGTGAGGTGGTGCTCCACTCTCTGTGCCTGAATGAGAGATGTGAACCTTCAGTAAGTGGAGCTCCAGGCGCCATTGGCAGCAGAGTGACAATGATAGTGCCACAGGTGCTTCAGGCTTCCTTGCTCCAGGGTGAATCACTTTGGTTAATCATGGGAAGGGTGGTGGCCACTGCAGGGAAGTACAAGTTCTGGTAACAGACCCTCTATGGTCACTTCCCAGCCCCTGGGCTTCCTAAGCAACCTGGAGGCTCCTAGCCTGCTTTATGCCTCTCATGAGAGGAAAAACAGCCTCTCATGAACTTCAGTAAAGATAAATGTCAGCTTCTGCCCCTGATTTGCAGCAGGTCCCTGAAGTAGTGCAGGGCAGGGCAGGTCTAACTGGCAGGATAGCAGCTCTTCAGTGAAAGCCACAAGGGTCCTGGTGGGCAGCAAGTTTGACCACAGCAATCAGGGTAACTTTGCAAACCCTGCAGGCCAGCCTCAGCTTGGGCTTCTCCACAAGACTGGAGGCAGACAGGTTTCCCAAGAAGGCTGTAGGATATCCATCCTCAGCGGTCTTTCAGACTCAGCTGAAGTTCAAGCAACATGACTTGACTTTGTAGCGAGATTTGCTGGGGGATGAGGACAGGACTTGGGGCCTCCAGAAGTGCCTTCTGGCTTATTTTTTTCCTATGATTCTGTAATGCTTTAATGTATTGCTGTAATTTCTTTTTGCTTCTCTCACTTGTCCCAGTGGAGGCTTAAGTGCACATTCAGTATCAATCATGGAACTGACCCCAGCAATGAAATAAAGAATGGGTGACAATTAAGCCAGTGCTTCATGACATGGCTTCACTTTACACTGTTCTGGGGGTTCCTACCCAAAATTGAGTCTTGGGATCCTCCTTAGGTCACGTAATAGGAGAGTCTGAGCATCCTGGGAGCTGTCTGAGGCTGTGTTCTCTGCCAGTTTTTCTCTTTGCTTTCTTCCCTGCTCCTGGCCATTGCCGCTGGCTGTGCTGGGATGACCCAGTTAAAAATAACCTGGTTGAGCTATTTTTGTGGGGCACATATGCTCCCTTGTCCATCTCCCTGCTGTGCCAGTGTGACAAAAGAGCACAGCTATGAAGTAATACCAGGTGGTGGGGATGTGGCAGTACCATGAGCAGGTGTCACCATCAGGAAGTTTTTATGCTGGACCCCACTGGGCATTGCTTGCCTTGAGGAGTGCGTTGTGGTTTCAATTTTGAATATAAATGCAGTTGGAAAGTTGATCTGGGATTGCCACTGGATTTTTTTCTGTCTCTGCCTTGCCTTGTGGAAAGTGGTCTTGTTTCAATCCTGGCAGCCCTAGCCTTCCCTTGAACTTATATGTTTAAAATTATTTTGAAGTTCATAACACTTGGTGTATCTTCTAACATGAATAAAATCTGCACAGTGTGCATTTTGCAAAGTTTGGGGCTTTGTTCTGCCTGTGGCTCTTAGTAGGCTGCTTCGGGGCCCTGCACTAGAAAGATGCTCTGAGATGACATGGTACTAGCTGGTGATGATGTTTGCAGGGTGCAGGGCTGCAGTGAGCTGCTGTAGTCTTGCTGTTCAGTACAGGCCATGTTCTAGGCAATGTTTGCCCTCCCTGGCCTGAGTGGGTATTTGGGGGAGGCAAAAGTACTGGAATGCCCTTCTGCTTGCGGTCCAAGAGATGATGTCTGTGTCAGTGGTGGAGCTACTGTCTTGCCTCTCCTGGGGCTGTGTCCACCTGGAACCCCCTGCATAAGCTTTGACCAACTGCTAGCATGGGGGAAGGTCTGACATCCAGACATGTGAGAGCTCAAATCCTGCCCGGGCCAGTGTGCACTGGAAACAAGAAGCAACAGGGGCTGCTGTGCCTGCTCAGAGAAAGGGTTGGGCCTTCCTGCTTCATCGTTGAGGAAATAAACCCATTTCCATGTTGACTGACTCCTTCACCTCCTCCTTCGCGTCCTCTGCATTTGTGCAATGTTTATGCTACAGGCAGAGGTGTTTTTTCACAACCAGCTTTTCAGAGCACTGTATTTAAATATCTTTGCCACACTGGAGAAAGGCAAATATTTTGCAGTGTTATTTAGAGCTGGATTTTCTGATGAAAGATTCCACATCTCTTGAAAGCGGTCTGTAGATCTTAATCCATTCACACCAGCACATCCTCCCTCCAGTAGGCAGTAGCCTGCAGGTTGTGTGCTGAAATGACATGACAGAAGCTGTTCTCACAGCTCCTGGTTGGCTGCCAAGGAGACCTTTGTGCTTCTGCAAAGGGCTGATGTTCAAACTGGTGCTAGTGATGGACATGGACAAAGCATTGCTTTCCATCACTTGCTTTGTCTTTGCAAATACAGAGGTTTGAGCTTGATTTGGTGAAGACTCTTTGCCCGTACCCCACCACTGGGGAAGGGTACTTTGATTACGAGGCTTCTTCACAGTGCAGAAGAGGGATGTGGCAGGCGTGCTGTGTGGCTGGCAGGGCTGCCTTGTCCCTTTCTGGAAGGAGATGGTGGCTGGGCAGGCTGCAGGCTGTGAGCAGGTGCATTTGGGGGGTGGCACATGTCCATTTCCAAAAGTAGAGTGAAACCTTAGTCTGAGCTCCCTTAATCCGAGCCCCATAACGGTGGGTGTGGATTCTTTCAGAACAAAAGACAAAGAAAGACAATTGATAAAATCAAGGCCCGTTGCAGGATGGCTGATTTTAAAAGGCTGACTCCCAGCTGGCCGATTTAAAAGGCTTCCAGCTCTGGTAGCAGATAGGGTTGTTTTTCCAAGGATATGCCTCTGAGCAGCTGTAAAAAGGTCCTGCTGCCTGGCAGAAAGGCGTGCTGAAAGGCTTTTTGCTACTGTGGATTGATTGGAGTACAGATTCTCTGGAAGACATGCTGCATTATTCATGTGGTAGATACCTTTGCTAAAAGCTAATGCACAGCCTGGAGGCTGTGAGAAGTGGTACAGTCCTTTGTGTGGTGTTGATTCACTGGAGAGTCTGGGCTGCTCTTAGGCTTTTTTTCTGAATACTGAGATTGATAAAGCAAATTGAGGAATGTGAGATCGCTTGGCTAATGGATGGCTCTCCACCTCCTTTCTTGATTACAAACTATTCCCAGGTTTCCTTTTTTTTTTTTCCCCATTATTCACACAAAACTGCTTACTAGGCTGGTCCTGTTTGTGAGATCTCACTGGTAATTCAGTTTTCTTGTTGCACAGACTTAAACTCCTTCCCTGATGTGGCACAAGTGTCTGAGGTCTGGTATGTGTACCAACATGTGGTTTGAAAACTGAGCCGAGCATCTGCAGACACAGGGCCCCATGTTGGCTTCTCCATTAATGCATATTCAGTAGTCTTACCCATGAAGATTCCCACTGTTGAGCAAAGATGGTGGTGCACTCACCACTAGCAGCACAGCTGCATTTCTCCTGTGTTTCTGTGTGGAAGAATCTCACACAGGGCTCGAGGTGCCATGTTCTGAGATCAAGGCCTTTTTTTTGTGGAAAGAGGCACAACTGCAGCATTTGTGCTTGTGACTGGACTGCCTCAGCTCCCCGAAACACCCTTCTGAGCTGCTGGCAGCCAGCAGTGTGTGCTTCTTGCAGAGACAGCTTTAAATTATACTGCAGACCCTGAAGTCAGAGGTGGTAAATGTTTTTTCTGCTTGCACCGCATCTGGTGGGCAGAAGCCCTTGCTGGAGTCAGCAAGGTAGACTTTGTTTCCCTGTTGCAGCTACTGACTGCAGTTGCACTAGTCTGTAGGCTGAATCCATAAAAAGCCAGCCTGGGAACAAGCCTCTTTCTGTAGCTCCCTTCTTTGTCTTTTATCAACTGACTGTCAAGTGACATGGTCAAGGCCATGGTCCAGTGGTCAGGTTGTCCATTTGGGGACTTTGAACTGACAAACCTCACCTCCAAGGCAACATCCTTGTTGGCAGGATTTTGATTCTGAGCCTATAGTTGTGGAAGAGTCAATTGACTCTCTTTGCCCTGTACTAGGTGGAACCAAGCTGTGAACCAAAAGGTGAAAACCACTTTATCTGCCCCGATTATTACTCTTGTAACAATAAATCTGTAGCCTCTGAGCTTGTAGTATTGTTTGAGATGACACGTACAGATGGTATTTAAAGCTCTGTCTTGCTGTTGACTTTGGATCTGAAGAAATTTATTACTCATAATTTCTCCTTGATAATGTTGTTATACAGCAGAAGTGGAATTTGGACGGTGGGGTGTGTCTGGGGGTGCATGATTAGCTACCTTGCAGATGTGGTTTGGAGAGAGTCCACAGCTTGGAGGGGAGTCCAGCGTAAGCTCTGAGGCTCACAAACGATGTTGTGTGGCATGTTTGAGAGAAGCAGGACCAGGAATGAAATGGTCTGTAATTATTTGGCATCTGACCCAGGAGGCTGATGGCTTGTGATGAGGTTCTGAGAGCTCTGATTTTTGTCTTGAAACAGTAGCTCAACACAAACTGTGATAAAACATCTGTAAAGGGCAGAAGACTGTTTCATATGTATGTGTCTTACAGATTGTAGATAAGACAGACATTCCTCTGCCTCCAGGGTTGCCTTTTTGAGGATCGACTTGTCTTACAATTTGAAACTTTGAGGATGGAAGTGTGTGGGTGGATTTATTTTTTTAAATGCAAACTCAAAATTTGAGAGCCTCAAATTAGTGAAAAATGTTGCTTGGGTGAGGGTCGGAGTGAGTATGACAGCCTGAAACATGGCTGTGGCAAATCCACACACCAGGGCAAGTGAAATGACTAGTGTAGATCAGCAGCACCATATGGCATAGCTGCTGAGGGCATGTGCCCCTGCCCTGGCTGTACTGCTGAGTGCAGGGAGACAAATGCAAAGGGCAGAGACATGCTGGACCTAAGAGGTGGATAATAGATTGCTTGCAAAAGCAATGAAATTGACACAAAGGCATAGATTTTGCAAATAAAGTCTTCTCTGGGAGCCATCCCTCATCCCTTTCCTATGCAGGAAAAGACAATTTCTGTTATGAAATTAAAGAGCTGCGACTGGAATAAAAGGAAGAAAAAAAGAAAATGGAATTGATATTGTGGTCTCCTGAGCTGTAAAGTGTGAGCTGTGATTGCTTTCTGGATTTCTAGAGCTGTTCCATGTACTGCAAAGCACAGACACCTTTACGTACTGTCTTACTGCCACTGGGCTTTCCAGGCCTGTTTATGTTGGAATACTTTTTCAGTAGGAGATAAAGCCTCTTATTATGTCAATACCATCACACAGTGTTGCTGGTCCACCTTGGCATGCAGAAACTAATCCAATAGGAATACTTCTCACAGAAGAAAAGGTGAAGATGCTTTTCATCCCCACCTTGCCTGTAGATAGGTATATCTGCACAGGGGCATTTGTGGGTGACCTGAGCAAAGCTGAGCTCAGTCAAGGGGGTGGGACAGACCGTCCTGTGGAGAGCTGCCAGGATACACAGTGCTGTGGTCCTGTCTTTCTGCAGTAGGAGCAGCAAGACTTTGAGCAGCCTAAGAAGGTGTGCTGTGACAGGAGACATTCTGGCTCTGATTTTGAATTTGGACTTCTGAGTGTTGCTCCAGATCTCCAGTCACAGGTGAGATAGGAGCTCTCCTCCTCCAGCAGGTAGGACTTTCTGTGAATGACCTGCTGATTATACAGGTATTTGGTGTGCTGGGCCTGGAGATCAGTCTCATGTTTTGGAAAAACCTGTTTCAGAAGCCCCATGAGAAAAAAAGCTTGGAGATCCTGGAGAACATACAGCCCTGATAGGCTGTTATGAACAACAAGCAGTTTTCTGTCCTGCATGCTGTCCAGTCCCTGGACCACAGTGGGTACTGGGGTACTTGGTTGCTTAGCCAGTGAGTTGCCACCTGGCAGGCTTGGTGTGCCCTGTGATCAGCCCAGCAACACAGTCCTGGCTGGCAGGGCTCACAGCTTCCAACCATATTGGCTTCTTGGAGGGACAAGTGCAGAGCCCTTCCCAAACCTGGCTAAGTTCCTCTGCAACAGCAGGAAGGGGTGAGTGGTGATTTGGGCTACAGTGGGGCAGGTGTGTGGCTCATGGCAGATGTGTGGGCTGCAGGGCACAAGAAGGACTGCCTGAAATTAACTCCAATTAGCAGGTTTTCTTTGAAGACTCTACAGAGGGTCGAGGATATTCCTCATCCCTTGATAAAGGGAAGCTTGAGTGTCTCCATAAAGAGAATATCAGAACAAGAGAAGATGTGGGAGAACTAATGAGATGAAAGAGGCAGAATGAGCGTGGCAAAATCAAGCATGTTAACACACTCTTGTTTCCTCTTGCAGCCTGGTGGATGTGGAGAAGCAGGAGATGTAATTTATCTTGACTTGAGGAAGATGTTCAGTGCTGTTCCCTACAATTTTAAGCAAATATGCACTAGATACACCTGTCTATGGTAAGGTACATGTAAACCTGGTGAGGGAACTACACAGAAGAGCTTATGTGACAATTATCAAAATGTGAGGGTTTATTTCCTGCCATCTGATGTTGTTTGGTATTTTTGTTAGTAATTAGGACAAAGGAATAAATAAGGAAAAAGGAAACCAGGAGGAGCAGGAAGCCTGCAGAAGAACAGGGCTCTGGTTTGAATTTGCCTTGATGAGCTAAAGAAATGTCACGGGAAAATCAGGATGCAGGTCTTCAGATGGCACAGTACCACCAGAACCAGGGCAGTTCTGCAGAAAAGTGTCCAGAGGCTGCAGTTCATTCCAGGCTGAGCATGACTCAGTGGCTGTAGCAAGAAAACGATAAATATGAAAAGGAAAGTATCTGGTAAATTATGGAGGAAGCATCTGTTCATGAATGTTAGAAAAATAGATGTATGCCAGTTTTAGGTGCAACTGCTCTGGAAAAACACAGATCAGCCAAAGAGAACGGAAGCGAGGAGGAGAAATTCATCACCATTGAGAAAACATGGCTGATGGGAGAAGGATAAGGTAAAGACTGGAGAAGGCTGGAAAGCTATGTGTCAACTACAGAGGAAAGTTTGCTGCAGAAAGAAGGGAATAGCCTTTTTTGTGTCATCTGGCCAAATAGTATAAGAAGCAAGCATTGATTGCACAAAAGGAGATTTAACTTTGAAAACAGGGAAAAGCTTTGTAATCATAAAGGCAGCTGAGTGCTGGGATGAGTTTCACAGGAAGATGTTGGTCTCTCCACCACTGGAGAATTTTAGAAAAAGATCCTTAGGGAAGGATGTAGAGGAATGAATGAGAAGAATAGGAAAAAAGATGGACTTCCAAGATCTGCCTCTGTTCCTTCTGTTTTATCCTTCCTGGGAGACTGTGTAAATAGGATGGTGAGAGTCTATTTTGAACTTAAGTCAGCAGTAGGTTATTTCCAATCTTTTGCAAACCTCTTACCCATTTGAGAACCTTATTGCTAACCTCATGCTGCCTTGTCACTGTGGTGAGGACTGATGCTAGTATTGGAAACTGAGTACGTTGTGCCGCAGATATTTTGGCTTTTGTTAGCATAGTTGGTTTGTGAGGCCTGGCAAGAGTTTACGAAAGCTGTGCTGGCTCTAAATCTATCTCACTTTTAACTGTGCATCTGCTAACTTTGCTCTGTTTTTTACTTCTTTGATGCCATTTTTCTTTCCCCAGCCTCTCCTGAAAAACCTTCCTGTCGCAGAGTTGAGACGGACAAGCGACACAGCAATTTTTTTCCACAATAGCAATAGCACTTTATTTCTGTAGACAGTCCTTTTTATCCCTAAGGTTACATATTGTGTACTTATTTCATTGGTTAAGCATATTACTAGCATACTGTCTATTGGTTAATAGCTTTTGCATACTCTTGCTTACGGTTAGGACAACATCCCTATCTTGTGGTTGCATGTTCGTCCTTGTACTTGTTTATCTCATTTTCACGGGCACAATTTCAAATCGTCAAAGTCAAAAATATTATTGAGGCCTGCAGTCCAGCTGCAAACCTCCACACCTTCCAACATTGCTTGCTTTCTTTCCTCATACAGTTGGACTTAAATGATCAATCACACACTGTAGTCCAGCTATTTTTGTTGCTTTAGGTCAGCTGTTTGAGTTGCTGCTCATTTTCCTTCCCCTAAGCATGGTGTGCCTGATGGGTCCCTGGCAGGCAGTGTTGTGTAGCAGGAACTTCTCCCATCTCTAGCATCCTGAAAGCACATGGAAAATTCTGATCTGCTTTTGCTGTATCTACTTGTGACTCTCTCCTTAGAGATCACCGTGCAGATTTCACAGGGTCATGGCATGGCTGAGGGTGGAGGCACCTCTGGAGATCATCTAGTCCAACTACAAACTCAAAGCAGGTTCACCTACAGCATGTTGCTCAGGGCATTGTCTGGTTGAATTTTGAGTATCTCTAAGGATGGAGAACCTCTTTCAGCAACCTGTGTCAGTGTCTGACCACTCTCACAGTAAAGAAGTTTCTTCTTATGTTTAACTGCCTGATCAAACTCAGGCTGAAGAGCCTGCGGTTCCTCAGATCTTTTGTCTTGTCCTTTTTGAAGATAAGGATGTTTACTTTCTTCCAGTCCCCAGAGACATAACCCGGTTGCTAATACCTTTCAGAGAAAATCAAGAATGACCTTGCAACCACATGGGCCAGCTTCCCTCAGCTTCTGTGGAGGCATCCCGTCAGGCCTTTGTGCATGTCCAGTCTGTTTAAATGTTCCCTGGCTCGATCCTCTTCCACCAAGGTCTTCCTTGCCTTGGACTTTCCACAGGTCTCAGGGGCCCAGGACACCTGAAAGCTAGTCTTAGCAGTAAAGACTGAGTTGAAGAGGCCATTTAATGCCTCAGCCTTTCCAGTGTCCTTTCTCACCAAGTCTCCATTCTCACTCCTCAGCAGGCCCATGTTTTCCCTAGTCATCTTTTTGCTAATAGAAACCTTTGCTGACAGAAACATTGCTTCTTAACATCCCTCACCAGATTCAGCTCCACATGGGCTTCAACTTTCCTAAGCCCAGCCCTGCATCTTTGGACAGATGGACTTTCTATGGACTTTCATTTGTACTTTCTATATTCCTCCCAGGACACTTGTCCGTGCTTCTGCCTTCTACATGAATCCTTTTTATGGTTGAATTTTATGAGGATGACCTGATTCATCCATGCAGGTCTCATGCTGCCTCTGCTTGTTTTCTTCCATTTTGGGATGGACCATTATGAACTTGGCGGAGGAGAACCTTGAAAATCCTGCTGTAGTTATGCTTGAGAAAGAAATGAGTATCTTTTGTGCCATATAGAAGTTACACCTCATTCCCTTAGTCATGCATTTTATATTAAATCTCACTAAACTGATAAGTCTCTTTCCGTTTTCATTTGGCTGCAACTTTAACCTCTCTTGCTCCCAGTATAGTGCTCTTGAACATTTCCATGACATCTACAAAGACTTAACTATTTTAGCTGCTGCTTCTATTGCTCCTCTGCAACAAGCTTCCTCATTTATGCTTGGGACTACTTCCTGATCCAAAACACACTTTCAGTTGATGTTTGAGCTTTCTGCCTTCCCTGGGCAAAATAAAAGGTTTACATTTCCTCTAAAAAGTTGCTGAAATGCTGGAGATCTTTTATGACACCTGCATCTTCCTGGTGTGACAGTGAGCAGCCTCCTAGGTACCAGAGGACTGGAAGATGGCCCATGTAGTACTTCTGCCTGCTGTTGGCAGTTGTTGGGGACAAGATAACCTGCTAAATGCTCATGTCCATGTCAGTTCTTAGTAATATTTCCTCCACAGTGACAGCAGTGTATTTCATACAACCTTACCCAAAACCTTCTGCACCATGAGACAAGGAATGGATATTTACAACGAGAAAGGACAGCATGAATCTTTCAATACAAGGTTTGGGTGTCTGTATGAACGCTTGGCTTTGATTTATTGATGTACATTCCCTTAGGAAGAGCTTGTTATAAATGAGGTGTCACTGGGCAGGAGAGGACAGGAGAGAGGATCATTTGCCTTTGTGATAGAGCTTCATGGGGAAGCAAGAGCTGCTAATAGGATGAGACGAGGACGGTCACAAACCAATGAAGACAAGGAGTGTCTTGGTAAAGCCTCCACCTGCTCTTGTAACAGTCCAACAGTGCAGTAATTCTCTTGGTGTTTTGAGGGGTCTCCTCTAGTTTCTTTGCAGATTACAAGCCAGAGGACTGCCTCTCCATCTGCCTGGCGGTGCATAGAACTTGGTGTTTATGAATACACCCATATCTTTAGTGACCCTGTCATAAAGAGCCTTACAAGGCCAACCGAACAGGTTTCCCCCAGGCTGCTGGTGAGTCGTCTCTGGGAGTGGGAGGTGGGTGTCTCTGAAAGTACTCTCTGCTCATCTGTTTCTCCAGGCCATGCATAGAGAGCTCTGGGTGTAAATCAACCTGATGAAGGTGGTGCAGGGCACCAGAAGAGTAAGGGAGTCTCCCTCTTGGGGATTTGCAAGCCACAGCTGGAGAAAGCTGTAGCCATACTGATACGTCATTGAGGGTGGCCTTGCTCTGAGTTAGAGGATTGTTCACTGTCTGTGATAAAACTGTCCCTTACTGCTGCTTCTGATGAAAGGTGAAGGAGGAGGGTGGAAACAGGGTGAGGTGTGAAGAGCTGATTGCTCTAGCAAAGTCACCTGGGAACATTTTTGTGTGGTAGAATGAACGATGGCTGGCCTAGACCATGCTCCAATGGGCTGACTGTTCACACCCAAGTCTGGTCCATGTTAACATGAGAGAGTCTGTCTTGTGTTCCAAAATGCTCCTGAGATGAGTGCATGCAGAAAACCATATATTACTACAATACTTGATTTAGCAAGAGGGACATGTTTGCCCACTCTGCTGTTTTTAATGGTGCCATTTTCATTGCCATGAAAGCTGATGGCAAACAAGGATACATGGGATGGGAAATTGAAACCCAGCACTGGTTGCTTGTAGCTATAAAATGACTCGTGCAGACTCGCACCACGAGCAGACACCTTTCTCACTGCTCGCTTGTTTTGTGAGTGCTATGCTCCTATCAGGGTTGCAGCCAACAGCCTTGTCTTTGCATAAAGCAAAAAGAAAAGGTGAGAAATGCATGTGGAGCAGTGTGAGGTTGAAAGTTTCAAAGCCATCTGGAAGTGAGAAGTTCCTCTGCACACTGTTTTTTCAATGCCTGTCACTTCGAATGCTCTTGCCTAGCCACAGGGGCAGGGTGTTTTGGAGCACGTGTCCTGCAGTACCAGGTCTCTGAAGAGAGAACTTTGCCTTGTGGGAGAAGCCTTAGTAGCTTTATTCAGAGTTAATATAATGATGTGATGTATTTGACTTTGACAAAATTGTCCAAGTCTAGCTGGGTGGACCTGGAGCTTAGTTGGCTTCGTTGGTTAGTCAGTTGCTAAGGGCAGCCATTTCCCAGTGAAAGTGCTTGTATGTGAGTCTTGCTAGTGTACTGTATCCACGTGATGTCTTTGGCAGGTGGTGTAAGAAATACTGACCTTCCTGACCTGATGTACGTACCACACTGCTCCCTGTCTGTGTCCTGATGCTGGCTACGCAGGAACGGAAAGTTTTGGAGCAGCTTGCGCTGCAGCTGTTCCTCTGCTGAGATTCAGCAAGAAGCAAGATGCAGCAAGAAACAAGCCTCTATTTCATCGGAAAAAGGGCCAACGGTCTCTTTAAAGTGGAGGAACTGAAACCAAGACCTTGTCCCTGTGTGAAGATTCCACAAGCCTGGTTTGGGAGCAGATAGCAGATGTCTTGCTGCTTCAGCATAAATCTATCATGGGGACAGCAGAGTGAGGAGAGGGGAAGTACGTTTTATGAAGATCTCTTGTACAGGCTGCTCTATATGGAGCCATGTCATGAAATTTACAGTTCATGTAGCTGGCTCTCAGGCAGAAAACCAGCCCTATTTCATGACATATTAATTGCCTTATTTAAGATCATGTATTTAACTGGTTCCTTTCTACAAGTCCTTGGGTACTGGGAATGGGAATCTCTCTCCTATTTCCCACACACAGCTTGGTGTTCAGAGTAGGGCAGCATTTGAAGCTGATTTCATATACATCTTGCTCTTGGCATCTGGCTCTAAGCATTATCTAATTGCTATTGGCAGAGACAAGATAGCTGAAACAGCTTTTCAAGTCTCCTAGAGTGTCTCTTCTTGTCTGCTGGCAGTAAGTCACATTATTAATTTTTGGATGAGGAGGGGTGAATTTTGAGAAGATCAGCTGTGAGAAAGAAAAGGACAGGGAGGGTAGAAGAAAGGATTTAGCAGAAGGGTAAGATGAATGAAACTGAGTTGAAGTCAGTAGGAGAGAAGGAGCCAGAGAAAATTATGGGCCTAGGCAGATTTCACAAAGGCCAGTGATTCTTGCTTTTGTTTGATTTTAGTACTTGGAGCTGAGAGCATGTAAAGATTTTATTTCATGGACTGCTGATACAGGACTGAGAAAAAGATGTGTGCCTGCTCTGGAGCCTTCTAGTCATGTATCCTTGTGCCAGTTTCAGCCTTCTTATTTGCATGGAGTTGGAAGTTTGAATCTCTTGTGGCACTCTCCTTGGATACTTGCAAACAGTGCTCTCAAGAGACTAGCAAGGCTGCCCTATGTTTTTTTTGGCCATAGAAACATCACCTAAAGATGATGAGGCTGAAAGGGAAAAGGCATTACCAATGCAATACAAGTTTAGCAATCTGAAAGAGAAAATGGAAAGGAAAATTAAAAGTTTTCATGGCATTTCAGATTGAAATGCCTATTGTAACTTTCAAAATCCCCTTTATTAACATTTTCATTCCTTTCTTTCCCCCCTTTTTATTTCTTTTTGACCCTGCATGCAAAAGAAGGAATGAGGGGTAATTTTTTTTAGTGTTGATCACTCTGTTTTTCAAGTTATAGCTAACTTTCAAGAGATTGGGACCTCAGAAAAGTCCTTCAGAAGTGTAAATTCTCTTGATTCCTTGTCAATAAGGACAGGGGAGGAAGAGAATCCAACTTACCAGGCTGGATCACCTGAACATCTGAAGTGCTTTTCAAAGTGGTAGGTGAAGCAACAGCAGTGTTTGGAAACCTGCCTATGAACAATGGAAAACAGTACTTAAAAGTGTTTTGGAAGATTGTTGTGTTACTTTCCCCGGGAGTGCACTGGAGTGAGGTCTCCAGAAGTATGGTTGGATTTCAGCCCATGCCTTCTGATGCCAGGGCAGCTTTCACACAGGAGTGCAACACAGGCCACGTGGAAAACAGGTGTCAAGGAGAAGGGAGGCTTCTTTTGTAAAACTGGGGGAGTGTGAAGCAGACGTAACCATTATTAATTAATTGGCGTGTATTTGGACTCTACTCAGAGGTGAGCAGTACAAGAAAACAGAAAACAGTGTTTTGGTGAGTGGCATGTACCATTCACATTGCACATGATGAACTGGAAGGTCCTCAGGCCGGGCATGGGGTGTTCTGAGGAGTGTGAGCATCTTCGTTTGTGATTGGATGGTGAGAGGATTGCAAGTCTGTTTTTTTGGGAGATGCTGTGTCTGATTTTGGTCTCAGAAGAGCTCTGGCTGTCCTTTGATCACTGCAACAGTCCTGAGATCAGGGGCAGAGATGGGCAGTCTGTTCTCCCCCTGCTTACCTGAAGGCAGGCAGAGCTGGAGAGCTTTCTGTTAGAGCTTACAGTTGAGTGCTGCTTCTGAAATCCATGCAGCCTCCATGTGCCTCGCTTTCATACCAGGATTGTAATACAGGCTTATGAGAGACCCCTTATCTAATGTGATGCTCTACAGGGAGTGATCTTGTACTTGCCCAGGCTTAGTTTGGATGGATCTTCTGAAAAAGTCTTTGAAAAAAGGCGATCTTACAGCTGGTGGAGTAGGATGCCCGTTTGTATCACTGGAGTCAGCAGTGAGCCACCTCCCTCTACAGCCTTGAGTCAGTGGAATGCTAACGTGTTGGTGTGGTGGTATATGGGGCCAAGGAATTGTGTCTTGATAGATGCATGTTGGGTAAATGCACACTGGGTGCTGCCAGGCCCCCAGATGTGCTGTGCACAAAGCTGGAGAGAGGGACTTAGTTTATGCCTGGAGTCTGGTCCCGAGGGCCACTCTGGGCACGGAGAGCCACCTCTTTGCAAACAGGGAGGTGATTTCCAGCCTGGTTAGTTTGAAGAACTTTTTGTAGCCAGAGACCTCAGACACCTTCCCTGAAGGAACTCCAGGTGGCTTAGCCAAGAGGAGAAGTTTCTTGTCCCCACAGGGCTTGTTAATTTCCTGTGAGTTCTCCAGATGCTGTTTTGTGCTGCTTTGAATGCTTTTGTGCCTTGGTTTCATTCCTTTTCCATGATGTCGTGTGATCTCTGCTTCTGAAGTTCCTACTCCTTTTGCTCTCCATCATCTTCAGCTCTGCCTTAGATAGGATGGTCTCTTCCCTCTATGTATCCTTTTTACAGTTCCATGCAGTTCTTGAGGTTAGTCTCAGGGAAATAGGGCCTGCTTCTTTTCAAGAGGGCAAATCGTTTACCATTATATAGCTCTTAATAGTGACCCCAAACAGTGATACATTCAGGAGATACTCTGACCTGTTAAAGGCAGGAATGATGGCCATTGCTGAACAGCTTGGCTTGCAGCACAGCTCTTGGTAGCATAATGAAACATTGTTCTGCAGTAGCTATATCTGCTTCAGCTTTTTTGCCCTGGATATTAAGAATCGTAACTCTGACATTAAGCAAGTATTGCAGTTGAAAATTGCATAAAATGGAGATACTGTGTGCTCTGCTGAGGGGGTTAGTGCAGCCAGTACGAGCAGGTGTAGCCTGCTGCTCTTCAGACAGAGCAGGCTTGCTGCACATGGAATCACAATATTATGTGATTTCCCTGTTCCAGCTCTGTAAGTCTTCTGGTGTCACCTCTCCCCTCCCACAGTGAGGATCCCTTGTTACATTTTGTGTTTGTGACTTGATAGAAGATGCTGGGTGGCAGATGGTGTGTCCTTTGGAGTTCACTGGTCCCTGGGGAATGGGAAAGAGCAGAAGGCTGGCATGCCCTGAAGAGTGTGCAATATGGGAGTTAGGTTAGGTTACAAACCCATCTCCCATCTGACCTTGATGTAGTCTAAATTCCTCCCTTCTCCAACTGGGTGCGGTGCAGCCTGTGATGTGCAATGTACATCCAGCCATTGCTGGAGATGTGCATGCCTATTCACAGGGGAATGAGACAAGGTCTGGTTTGTATCTACTCCTCCTTTCCTGGGGTAACACCGTCACACCACCTGGTTATGATTCACTGGTGAGCTGAGGCGATCTCATCACTGCTAAAGACACTCCCTCTGCTTCCAGGTGCGATGTGACCTCCATCCATTTGTGCTCTGGCTGACCCACATCAGATACTTTCTGTAGTCCGATTCTACTCAAGTGCCTTATTCTGATTTTTTTTTTAAATACTCCTGGTCCCCGAGTTGATTTTCTGCTCTTTGAGCAAGAGAAAGCAGCTCATAGATGGGACTGGAAGTGCCAGAACACAAACAGGCCAGGAGTGCGTGCTGGAGAGGTTGTCTCACAGCAGTGTGTGGAGCCACATCCAACAGCTGGTATTTCCAGGAGATAAGGTGCCCACCAATCTTTAAGGTCTTCCTCAGGTCAAAAGGAAAATAACTTCCTCATCTGTACACCCTTCAGCTCCTGACACTGTAGATACCAAGGATGTCAAAGACAGTAAAAGGCGGAATAAAGTGCTGCCAATGTCCTGAGTTTCTAGACTATTAGCGCCAACCTGGATGCTGTGAGTCTCACTAAATACTGTGCACTAGAGGAGAAGGTGCTCTCAATTGGGTCTGGATTAGGCTACCATGTCTGGGTTTCCTCAGTCATATTTCACTTTTTCCATGTGGTTATTTTGTCCAGGAGCAAGAGAAGTTAATCCATAATTTACAAATTTCATACACAGTGCAGGCAAATCTGTAATCCTAGGGTAAATGGGATGCAATAGAGCAGGCATGAACATGTTGGCCTATAGTGAAGCACATGTTCAGTCAGTTGGATGTGCATATGCCTATTTGTTTTGTCTGACATTTCCTGGAGAGTAGTAAATATGCCACAGCACAGCTTTCCTGCCCTGGTTTGAGTTAGAACCAATTCTGTTCAGTGATTTTACTTTTCATCTTGGTCTCTGCTGACTAACTGCACTTTCTGAAGCTAACAGCATGTTTTTGTAAACAGTGTCTGCTTCTAGTAGTGGTAACGCTCCATGTTTAGAATTACTACCAAGGATTGGTGTGTGCAGACCAAGGTTTTTTTGGGGAAAGAAGGGCTAACGAGTGTGTCTGTTGTAGGTTTAGTGGACTGACCTTAAACCTTGACATCTCCCAAGACTGTTTCTGAGTGCTGCAGACATCCCTATGCTTCACAAACCTTTTAGGAGCTCAAATCTTTGGCAAGCATCTAGAGCCTTTGCAGTCAGGTTTCACAGATGAGTTATGAAAAGCTAACTTTTAATAAACAAACTTGTAAAAGAGTCAGAGGTAAAGCAAAGTCAAGTCCCTTCACTGCTGCTGCATTGTATTTCTGAAGACAAGTGGTGAACATGGATTTTCCATCTTTAACTCCTCTTTAAAGGTCATATATGCATTTCCATGTTCATGTCTGGATGAATAGGCTGTGCTTAAGGGTATCAAAGTACCCCAGAGGTTTCCTGGTTACCTTTTTGGGTGACAGGAATTCTACCAGTTATGAGCAGTGCTCTGAGAATTGCTGTGGGTTTGCTGTTTTATCTTACAATATCAGATCAGACTGCTGAGCCAAGTCCAAAATGACTCTGTCTGAAAAACCAGGAACAAAAGGTCTTGCAAGAAGCAGACTTAGAGATCAATTCTAGGTCGATTCCCTTCTGCTCTTCCTTGTATAAGTTGTTGCTGACTGTGCTTGCTGCACCTGTGACTTAACCTTTGCACGCACAGAAACAGAAGGGCTCCTTACACGTACGTTTTTCTGTGGAGCCTGCACTCTGTGCAGCACTTTGGGGACATGTCCAGATGTTTCTCTGTTTACCCTCAGGGCTCCATTATGTTGGGCCAGTTGTCCAAATCCCCACTCCTTGCAAGGGTCTGGACCAGACAAAGTTCTCAGTCAGAGAGCTTGGATTCTAGCAAGGCCATTGTTCATAGCAGATGGGAGAAGTTGCAGCCATGACCTCACTTGCACTGTCTGCTTTTGCTGTATTCTGGACCTTGGACAAGAGGTGAGAATTTTTTTACATTTTGAGACCAGCTTGCATGAAGGTTCCTCTACTTTGTAGTTGAGGTTCTCCAGAATATCTGATCTGTCATTCAGGGTAGTTCATGTTGTGTCCTTCTTTAAGCTCAGAGCCAAGCACCCAGACATGCCTGCTGGGAGATGCTTCAGGGAATCATTTAAGACTATCTGTATGTCCTTGCTGTATCTCTTGCAGTAACATTACCCTGCTTTGAGAGGCAGAGGAGCTGCTTCCTCTCTTTATGCCAGCAGTGAGGAGCAATGAAGCAAATGGATGTAATTTACTCTATCTCATATACAGCACTGCATATTCTTTCATGAGATAGTGTTCTCAGTGCTAGGGTTGCACATTTCAATGGGCAGAAGCTGTCTAGAAAACACTGTCCAGCCTGAAAAATCTTGTGCTGATTGTGCACTGCAACTTGGTAAGCAGATATCTGCAAGTGCTTGTAGGGGTCTCTGTATCCTACTCTGGGACCTCTTGACAGCATCAGAAAAAAAGTCTCTTTAATGTTCTTTTTTGGAAGAGGTGGGAGTGACAACCACAAGGTCCCAGGACTTGGTCTTTGAGAGCTGGGTGTGGGGAGGATAGTGCTAAACTTATTATTTGGATCAGCTGTATGGTTAGAAACATCTGAATACTAGTATCATCTGCAGTGTTTCCATCCATCCATCCATCCATCCACCCATCCATCCATCCATCCATCCATCCATCCATCCATCCATCCCAGTTCCCCCTCCCCCTACAGAGTCTGGTGATACTGGGAATTGGGGTGGTGGGGAGAGAAGGTAGAAGGCTGATTCTCAGAATGCAAAGGCTATGCTGCCTTCCTCCTTTCTCCAGGGTGCAAAGGGCTCTGTGCCATGCTGGCAGAGGGCCTATGGTCCCTTCATCAGTCCCTGTCATCCTCCTGACATTTCAGCATCAGTTTCTATGCTGGGGTAGTGGCACCAGAGGTCTGAGCAACAGGTGAAGGGAGTTATTCTACCTCCTTGACCAGATGAGAGGACCCAGACCTCAGCTCCAGCTGCCTCTCAAGATGGGGATATGCTGCCCATGGGCACCGCCCAATCTGCAGGAATGGTCTGTGTGCCCTGCTGTGGGTGCTGGCTCCTTGCTGCTCCACAAGCAGGTAAGAGGTGAGCAGGGCATCCCTCAGCTGTGGCTTCAGGCCTTACCTGGTGCTGCACACCCAGGATTTTCAGGACCTTGGGCTCTGCCCGTGCTGACTCACCCTGCTCGGATGTGGCTGTGCAAAGAGACACTCTGGGTACACTGGGGCCAGCCCTCCAGTGTAGGGAGAATGCTAACCCCATTAGTCCTAAAAGCCATCCAGGGAAAGCATATTCTTAAGAGACTACACAAAGCATTTAATTCTGGGGCTCTATAAAATGCACAAGTATGTCTTATATTTGGAGGTGATGGTGCAAGTTTTCTCAATGAAAAAACGGTCCTGTCTTGTTAAACTGTTGTTGTATTTTCCCTTGCTTGCCCCTCCACTCCCATCCATTATACCTGTTGCTATTTGCACGGTTTTGAAATTGGTTGCCACTCCAAACAGCAGTTTTCATGGAATGGGGAAGAAATGTGTTGTCATCACTTCCTGTCAGAGGAACAGATGGGAGAGATGAGCCTGAAGGACAAACACCACATTTATTGGGTTGAAAGTCCACATCATATGAGTATGCATCTTGGTATGTTGCCAGTGGCATTTTCAGGGCAGTACAAGATACGCATACGAGGCCCTAAAATGACAGAATTACAGAATAGTTGAGGTTGGAAGTGATCCCTTGTGATCATCTAGTCCAAACTTCCTGCTCAAAGCAGGGTCAACTAGAGCAGGTTGCCCAGGACCATGTATGGTCAGGTTTTAAATGTCTCCATGGGTGGAGACTCTACAACCTGTGCCAGTATTTGACTACCCTCACAGAAAAAAAGAAGTGTTTCCTTGTGATTAAATGAAGTTTTCTGTATTTCAGTTAGTGCCCATTGCTTCTTGTTCTGTTGCTGGGCACCACCGAGGAGAGTCTGGCTCTATCTTCTTCACTCCTCTTGAAGTATTTATGCATATTAATAAGATCCTCCTGAGCCTGCTCTTCTCCAGGTGAACAGACTCAGTTCTCTCTGCCTATTTTTATATGATAAATACTCCAAATCCCTTCGTTGTCTTCATGCACCTTGACTGGACCAGCCTCTGTTGTACTGGAGTACCCAGAACTGGACACAAAACTCCAGATGTGTCTCACCAGTACCAAATAGAAGGGAAAGATCACCTCCCTCAATGTGCTGGCAACATTACTCTTGATGCAAACTAGGAGGCCAATGGCTTTCTTTGCTCCAAGAACATGTTGCTAGCAGCTGATGGTCAGCTTTTGTCCTCCTGGATGCACAGGTTGTTTTTTGCACAGCAGCTTTTTCCCCTTCTTAATGATGGTAGCCCAGAGATGCTACCACTGTCACTGATGGGCTTGGCCATGGCCAGCAGTGGATCCATCTTAGAGCTGGCTGGCATTAGCTCTGTCAGACAGAGGGGAAGTTTCTGGCAGCTTCTCACAGAAGCCATGCCTGTAGCCTTCCCATTACCAAAACCTTGCCATGCAAACCCAATACAGCAGTAAAGGCTAAAGTGAAAAAAACATTCAATGCCTTTTCTGTGTCCTCTGTTACAAGGGCTCTTACCCTTTTCCTCAGCGTGCCCATGTTTTTCCCAGTTGTCCTTTTACTGCTGTGATACCTGTAGGAAACTTTATTGTTGCCCTTCACATTCCTTGTCAAATTCAACTCAAGGTGGGCTTTAGTTTTCCTAAGCTGAACCCTGCATGTTTGGAGTGGATCACCGTCACCTTCTGCACTATGGATGGTGGTAAAGAAGAGGAAACCTGGAAGGAAACCAAATAATTGTGACTGGCAAAACCTAAAACCAGAGAAAATGGAAGTAAATATTTTAAAATGGGAAAGAAGGACCCTACAGGGAATACTGAGCAGACCCGCTCTGGCAGATGCCATCACCACAAGATGGGCCTGAAGAGGTAGTGGATACCCAAAGCTCTGCCTGAAGCTGTGAGCAGGGGGGGAGAAGATGTAGCACTGCTACTGTCAGGATCTCATCCAGCTCCCTTTTCCTCTAGAAGTGGAAGCCTGCGTGACCAGGAGAAGGTTGGTGAGAAGGTCCTGCAGCGTGGTGGGGCTTTGAATGGGAGGTGATAGGTGGAAAGTTCAGCCAGAGCCTCAGCAGCTTTGGAAGAACTGAAAAAAATAACTTGCACACTAGCTCTCTTGCTTGCCATGGAAAGATGGGGGAGAGGGGCATCCCGTGGAGGTGCCTCTGCCTCCTGCTCTAGAGAGGATTTTGCAGCTGGCTCTCTGTGGCCCATGGAGTCAGCTCTGACAATGTACAGCTCCCCACAGCCCCCATGTGCCCAGCAGTGAAAGGACCTGCCTCCTAATGTCAGGGTGAAAGGACAAGATGAACATGGAAATGTGTCAGTGTGGCACAGCTTTGGTGGACTAGTTTGATGTGAAATTAGCTGAAGTGGAGCATGTGGGTCATCTGGGAGCTCAAAGGTCCATATGGAGAAGGCAGGGGCTGCTCTGTTGCAGGACTCATCCAAGATGGGGAAGGATTTAAGGTAAATGGTGAGAAGTGCTGCTGGTGGCTGAAGTGGCCATCTCTGCTCACTGCCAGGAAGCTGTTTCCATTCTGTGAGGAAGCCATTTTGAGTAGCTGGCAATCTTGCAGCAGTGGAAAATAAAAGAGGAAAGACTAGTTATCTGTGCCTGGTACAGCACTGCAGCAGATAACTTTATGTTGTTCTTCCAAAACAGGCACTTGGGAGCTGCTCAAGTACAGCTCTGTAGAGAAGTGTTTTGCCCAGCCCAGCTCTTCCCAGCTTTTCTTTCTGGGCTACTGCTTGGTTCTCCATGTGTCTCACCATGGCTATGTTCAGAAGTGGCATCTGGTACTTTTGCACTGTAGATGTGTCACGGCGCTTCACGCTGTACTGCAGCTCCTTCTGGGAGCAGGAGATATATCAGAAACTGGCATCTCCTTGCACTTGTGAGCTGAAGAAACCCTCACGTCCCACACAGCATTCACAGAGCTGCCTTCTCTGACACCTGTGTAAGGGGGCAAGTCCAGCTTTCTGACAGCTGCACCAGAACATGTCCTTAAAGCCCTGGATGGGAGATGCTGTGAAAACAATGCTTCTTCCCCTTATTAGGCCATGAGTGCTTTTTTTGCTGAGCTCTGCCTTCATTATGGTGCTTGCTGCTCTCCTTGTTGAGAGGGAGGAGTGGAGATGCCTCTCTTTGCTCCAGCCAGTCCCCCTTCTCCACCTTCAGCCCTGGAGAGTGGACACGGCCCTCAGCTGTATTGTCTCTCCCAGGAAAAATATGGCATTGCATCTAGCAGTATGAAGAGTGGAGGGTGATCGAGATGGTTGAAGTACCAGATGAGGAGTGAACAAACCAACCCCTTCATTCCAGGAAGGTAGAGGGAGGAGGAGGAGAAATGACTGGAAAAGCTGCTGCTTTGTGGAAAAAACAAGGAAGAGCCTTGTAGTTGTAGAGTGAGGCCTGTTCTGTCCTGTCGTGCAAACACAGGAACTGAACAAAGAGGCTGGGCCAGGACTGATGATGGAAAAGGTCTACCAGTGGCCTACAGCTGATTCGTACATTGTCGTGACAGCAGTGGGAGGGCAAGTCTGGGCAAGCTATGTGAAGGCAGCCTGCACTGAGGCCCTGCCTGGGGCATAAGTGTTTCTGTAGTCCTTTTAGTGCCTGTACACACACCTACTCATTAGGTATTGGGCCTGCATTTGTACAAAACACAGCATTTGGTGTGTTGAGAGCTCTGATGGAGAGCTTCTAGGAATGGTAACCTCTTTCCTCTGCAAAGATCTTGTAGGCACCATAGCTGTCCAATAGCTGAGGTCTGACAGAGCCCTGTCTGTGCCGCTCTCATTAACAGCCAGGTGTAAGATCATCTCTTGCTGAGGAGCCACATCTTGTCCACTGCATGGCTTGTAGCAGACAGGCTGTACAAACAGGGGCTTATATTACTTAGTGAAGATGTGAACATTTTCAGTTGTAAATTGTAAGGTTTCAGTATGGTTTGGTGGCACCATGCCCTTAGTTTTCTCCAGTTCAGCCTCCTATTCAGAGCAGGACTGTTATAAACATTAGATCAAGGAGGTTAGCTTTGTCTAATCAAGTAATGAAAGGATTTCCAGGGTGGAGACCTATTACCACTCAAGCAAACTCTAGTGCAGAACACTCCTCCACACTCCTTTCAGACAAGTTTTTCCTAATATCCAAGTGTCTGCTTTATTTGAGATCAGCGTCTCCCACTGTACCAGATGAAGTCTGCTGATGTTGCACCTATTCAGGTTGTTTTTTGCCATATTTTATCCAAGGGTTTTTTTTAATTTTAATGTTGAGCTTTCTACTGTGGTTGCAATTATGTTGAGGAGGACATTGTTCTGCTGGGATTGTCTTTGGCAATTTTATGATATTCCCAGTCATATCTTCCCCTGCTATCTGAATTATAGGTGCTTTGAAGTCCATTCCTGTGGCAGCTGAACCTTATTGCTACAAATTGAAATAGGATAGAGCTGTCTTTCCTAAGCACTGTCCAAACGTGGGCATTTAGTTCCTTTTATCCCCTTTATTCCTTATTTGCTGTTAACATTTTACAGGTAGTCTGTATGGGATGTCAGTATCTTGCTGTGTGTTCCTGCTCTCCATAGGAATGATATCACAGTAATTACCTTCCATATGCTTCATAACTGCTTTCAGCAAAGGAGCCTTGAACCTCCGGACTACACACTTTCTCCCAACCACAGGAGGAGTTTAGCAAGAAGTTTCTCGGAGCCAGGCAATTAATTTCCTTTAGGAAAGGTAATGTTCCTGCTGTAAGAAGGAACTGCTACATCCAGACAATACAGAGATTTTTTTTTTTCCTAGCCACTAAAGCTGTAATGAACATGAAGTTGTTTGAGAATGCTGCACCTCTGGGGCTGCTTGAGAAGCTAGCCAGTTGCGTATAACCTCAGCTTTCTTTCTGACTCTGAACATCCCTTATTCCAAGATTAACTTCTCAGAATCACTTCTTTGCTCTTCAAAGAACTTGTTTTTCTTTGGGATAGGTAGCCCTCACTGTATCAGAGATGCTTTGCACCTAATGTTTTCTGCACAAGAAATTTAATTGGCTAAGAATATGGACAAGTGCAGGGTTAACATAGGTAAAACATGCCAAGGTATAAGTGAGCAACTAAAATGACTGTGAAAGCAACCAATGATCTGCTAGGACTGAGTTTTAAGAGGCATATGTATTTGTCCAAGGTGGGGCTGGCTCTGAGCTCTGCCAGTAGATATTGGAAGGAGGCAGAGAATGGGATGGGACTTGTGTCCTAGCACTATTCACAGCTGAAATGTTCCAGTGTGACGTGGGATGTGAGTTTTGTGTTGATGAGTGCTTGTAAAGCTCCAGATTGACTGCTCAGGATCAAGCAATACAGTTCTTAGCATTTAATAGTTATGCCCGGAGGATGCAGTACTGCACTAGCCACAAAGACATTTTGGTTTAGAATTGCTAAGACCCCTGCTTGTCAGGTGATGGTGCTCTTGGCTTCCTGCCATTGAATGCGTGCTTCCCTTCAAATGCTTACGCATGCGAGTGGGTGATCTAAGTCTTGCTGTAACTCAAAAGCTGCTTGGTTGAGTTCCCCTCTCAAACTGGAGTGTTGTTGGTCCAGCATCACTGACAACACTGTTCACCAACAGATCGTTATGGGGTAAAACCAAGCTGTCTCCCAGTCTTTGCTCATACTCCCAGATGATTGTGGGGGGGCTCTCTTTCACCCATAACCTTCTTGCCTGATTTACATTTCTTTTCCTTTGGGCAGTAGGATCTTTTCACCATCCCTGCCATGTGCCTTTTGCTATCAAGATCTTTTGGAAAGAGCAGGAGTTAATATTCTGAATTGCCCTTTCTGCCCAACACTGGTGGTTTTCTATTTGAAATCGGTTGTATCGGTTCCATTAAGCTTCACTGCTCTCTGTGGGAAGGGATTCTTGTGTTTAGCATGCTGTATGTATCTCATTTAAACACCATTTAGAACGCTGTCTGTCAGAGGGCTGTGGTGTAGTTATAAACCACACATGCAGAGCATCACTGTCAGTGGGCAAAAACCCAACAGGTGACTGTAACTATTCCTATGATCTGTCAAACGTCTTTTTTCTCTTCAAAAATTTGACTTGTTTTTGGTCCTAAACCACCTGAGGGCTGAACAAAGCATGCATCCAGACTGGCTCTTTTACCCACCATCTTTCAGGCTTTCCTCACCCATGATGTGTTTTTAATGCTTCTTGAGCTCTATGCTACTGAGATTCATCTCCTCTTAAACTTGCTGCCATGTGGTCGTGTCCCAGCAACAGGGCCTGCTGGTGCATGCACAGCCCAGCTGGCTGGTGATGGAGAGAGCTCTCTTTTCTCCTCCCTTCATCAGAGATGTGCAATGGGTACAGAGACAGGTCATGCCAAAGGGGTGAACACCAGCACCAACCTGGATGAGGGTTGGTGCAAGAAGCTCAAATGGGGAGAGTGAGTCTGTGATGGGGAGAGGGGAGCTTGGGTCTGCAAGCCTTGCTGGGACAGCTGCTGGTCCTTATGTCACGGGATGTTGTGTTTCTCCCCTTGCAGATGTCTTGGCACCCACAGTACCGCAGCTCCAAGTTCCGCCACGTGTATGGCAAACCTGCCAGCAAGGAGAAGTGCTATGATTGCGTGCCCATCACCCGCAACGTCCATGACAACCACTTCTGTGCCGTGAACCCCCACTTCATTGCAGTGGTGACTGAGTGTGCCGGTGGGGGGGCCTTCCTCGTCATTCCCATCCACCAGGTGAGCTCTGCCGAGGCGAGCTGGCTTTTGGGAGTGTGTCAAGAAGCTGGAGGAGAGCCAGGATTTCTAGGGAGCTAGATTGCACAGAGGATATTCAGCTAATGCTGTTGCCTTAATTGCAAAATGATGGAAGGGGCCCCAGATGCACTGGCAGATGATTCCTTGGATGTATTTATATGTCTTACATTGCTGCTTGCAGGTTTTTAACACCTTCCTTGATTTCCTATCTCATTTGCCTTTCTTGTATAATCAGCAGAGATTGTGGTGTTCAGATGTTTGTCTCCTAGGAGAAATTGCAAATAAAAAAGCAGTTAGTAGATACAGAGGGCAAAACCTTCAAGGCTCTTTAGTGGCATGGCTTCAGCTGTGACCAAAGGAGAATATGGTATGTTTTGCTGTACCTTTTCCTTTGTGAAAGAATGGAAGCATGGGTATCAGTCAATGAAGTTCTTAAGCTTCAAGCATTGCTGCTGGAAAAACTTCCCTTTGAGAAACAAATCCCATGTTTATGGCTTTTGATGACTTAGGGATCTGATGAGAGGGAGAAGCTGGCCATCTGATGTTTATTGCTTCAGAATAATTAGGCATGCACTAATGTAGATTAACTTCAATATGAGGTTATGAGCTCTCTGGAATCAGGGCAGAACAAATGAAAGACAAAAGTTCAGCCTTTAATTAAAAGTTAATTGATGGTGTTATTGCAATGCCACTTTTTCAATATATATTTGCTAAACATGAAAGTGAACTGGCTAGGCTTGAAGAACCTAGCAGAGTTCCTGGCCCTTACAGACTTTGTTTACTCAGCTCCTTCACCGCTGGTGCTGTTCAGAGACGGTTAACTGCTACCCTGTTTTTCTTGACTGAGTCACTTCTGCCCCCTCGACCATGATCTATTGAGACTGGAGAACTTGTCGTTATCACAGAGCTGCATCTATAAGCAGTTAGCTGGTGACTGTGGGATGTGGAGTGGAACCCAACTCTCAAAGGGTTGGCAAAAAGAGCTGAAGGTGCTTGCATTTCTCATTTTTAATTCTTCTGTCTTCACACTTCTTCTCATCTTGGCTAGTCTTTAGTAGCAGTTATTCCATTCTTAACACCTGCTCAGATGTTCCACCCAGATCTGAAATACTACTTGCAGAAGTCAAAGATACGGTAGAACTAGAAGATACAGAAAAGGATAATTAAAGTACATCAATGAAAATGTGAAATTGCTTTCATGTCAGGAAAGACTTTGTAGGTTAGGTCTCAGTCTGGGAAGAAGGGCAAATGAGTAAGACATATAAAACTGTAGAGAGGGTGGAGAAGAAGTGTAAGGAGCAATTCTTCTTGATTTATGTGGTGAAGGGGATCCTGGAGAACAGCGAGTAGACTGTTAGTAGCAGATATGAACACTTCTGCAGTTCAGATGTGGAGCTCACTACTTTGAATGCTGATGAGCCTGGAAGAATTAAGGGACTCAGGACAGAGTTATGGAAAGGAGTTGGTTTACAAACTGTGTTTGTTCAGATGCAGGTCCCTTAGTTCAGGAAGTCACTTGAGGGCTGCCCTTTTGGTGGTCAAAGAAAGGATCTGTATGTGCTGCACTTCATGTACCTGTTCTCTGAATACCTGTTTCTAACTCATGCTGAGAGGGGAGAGCAGCCTCAGCCACCAACAGAAAGGGGTTCCCTGGGTCTGAGTGCTGTGGTACCAGTTACTGTTTTTCATTATACGCTTCCAAACTGGTGCCACCTGGTGAAAAACGGCAGCTTTTGACTTGTTCTGGTGGTGGTATTTGTGGCTGCTGCTTCCTGTGGTGGTGACCCATGGTAGACAACGTACTGGGATCTTGGCTTCTGCCTAGCTGTCAGGTCACCGAAAACAGCCTGATCTGGAGATGTGTGCCTGGGACAGTACTGCCCTCTCGTGATGGACAGTTGACCTGTGGTTACTTTTGACTGGATTCACAGGGAGAAACCACATCCCAAGCATGTCACAGTGTGAAGGAAAAGCCCAAGAGCCAGGACATCACCTTTAGCCAAAGCAGGAGATGTTAGCCTGGACGGGGAGGGATGCACTTTCTGGGTAGGATGAACAGTCTGCTCAGGGAGTTGCTCTTGTCCCTCCAATGCTTTTTTAAGGTCATTCTGCTGCTACTGGAGGGGCTGCCTGCCTCAGTATATGCTCAGGTGAAGGCTCAACTTCACTCTGTTTAACTGTGCCTCCTTGCTTGTTTGTTGTGCTCCTCTCCTCCTGAGTCATGGACACCAAGCTCTCTCATCTCTCCTTGAATAAATACCACTTCTTGCCTTCTGCACCATTCTTCCTCTCTGAGATCCTGGGGGTGAGGTAGGGTTGGGAGCAGCAGAGGTCATGTAAGGAAAAAGCTCTTTGTCATAGATACCCTTCTTTCAGCGGGCCTTTGCATTCAACCTGAAGAGGAATTGGTTGAATATTTTGCCACCACTTGGAGACTGGTCTTCTGTTGCAGGATGTGTCAGTTAGGTCCTCATGAAGATGTGCCATTGAAGTCAGATAGGTGGAATGGCAGCACATGTCACCAGGGAGGGAGGTGGCTGTGGTCACAGAAGCTGCCTGATGCCCAGAACCGACTGAATGCCTTTGTAAACCTTGCAAGTCCAAAGAGACATGGACTCAGTGACTGTAACTGGGAGATGATCTGCTTTCCCATAGTGTGGTCTGGGTGTAGCTCGGTGTCTGCCACAAATATGTTAGGGAAGTGTATGCACTGCATGCCAAGGAAGGGTCTTGACTCAGAGCGCAATTTTGTGGCAGTCCTTCGGAGGGTAAAGGCCTGCCTTTTTCCTCTCCAGTGTCCACACTTGGTCATTGACAGGACCTTTACAGGACTGCAGCTATTTCTTCTTTTGCAGAATAAAGCAAAGGGACAGCAAAATGACAACAAAGGCCCAAGAGACAGAGAGATACTTATGTACAAGTCTTTGCAGTCTTTAGTCTTCCAATGTGTCAGTACCAGGTGTGAGAGGGAGGACATATGTGGTTGTGTAGACCTCCTAGACACAAACATAGCTCTCTTCTCTCTGGGGGAAAGGGCTATGAAGTGAAACCTGTGATGGTCCCTCAGGCATTACCTAACTGATGCCATATGTGAGTGCTGTGCCGTGATGTCATGACAAGGTGTGTTAGTGCGCTTTGGAGAACACCTTAGGAGTGAGGCTGACCCAACTTGCAGTAATCTACTCTGTACAAATCTGCTGGGAGGACTTTAACAGCTGTCCCTCTAGAAGTGTTTATCATCAGGAACTCTGAGTTTGGCTACTTTTCAAAAACGCTGTGAGTTTAGGAAGCAAGTGGTTGAAAAATTCCTGATTTTCAAGCTCTGCAAATAACTGTGGAAGCCAGGTACCTCTGCATTAATGAAAACTCATCTAGTTACTGAAATAATTTTTGATCTGTAGAATGAAGATCACATGAAGAGCTTTTCTCCCACAGATATGCATCTGAGACAAGCAGCCCTACCTGTTACATGTTTGTTGGCAGCCTGGGGGTTCATGTGTTTTGGGTCCTGCTCTGTTCCAGGGCTGCAGGATTGTACTAGGACAGGTGGTACTGGTGGCTGGAAGGACAAGGGCTCCTGCTGGGGATGTGGGGGCAGAAGAGCCTTTCAGGATGGGGCAGGCACAGCAGGCTCAGGGCAGCCTAGGAGTCTCCCAAACGGAGTGAGGAGCAGCCAGTTCTGGGAGGAGACAGAGTTCCCATAGGGATCAAGGGATCCCTGTGGAGCTGGCTGCCCAGCCCATTGAGTTGCCAGCTGGAAACCAAGCCCTGAAGCCTACAAAAGGACACTGTGGGTGGGGGAACGCTGCTTATTAAAGGGCTTTTATCTCTCTTCTGCCTTCCCAAGTCACTTTGCATTGTTGCTGTTACAGACTGTAGTCTAAAAAAGCAGTCTTTTACATTTCAAAGTCCTCTGGGTGTTCAGTTTAAAGCAGGTTAGTCCTGGTCTATGTGACAAACTTTCCAGTGAAGCCAGATTGTGTCCTGTTGGGCATTCAAAACTACAAATTTTCAAGGCTGGGAGAATGAGATCCTAGCCACAACCAGGCTAGGGCCAGCATGGAGTCCCCCCTGCTGTGGACTCTTAAGTCCCATCTCTGGAGAGGTGCAAGGAGTACACCAACAGAAGTGTCTGCTTTCCAAGAGCTCACACATTTGCTTTTATTGGGATTTGTGATCCTTCCAGGTGGTATAAAAGTAAGCAGGTAAGCATCACCAGCTTGCCACCATGTCTCTCTCCTTAGATCTTTGCTCTTGGACAGATGTCTGGGATTCAAGGTGGGTCCTGGAGCACCCCATAGTTCCCATGCTCCTGGCAGAGAGAAATAACAGCTGCTCCAATGTTAATAAAATCCCCAGAACCCTTCTTAGCACAAAACAAACCGACTTGGCTTTGTAGCAGCCTGTGCCCACGGTATGGGTTTATTCTGGTGCAATACAGCCCCCATGTGGCAAAACTCCTTAGTGCGCTTTGTGCAGGATTTTTACCAGTGAAGATGCCACCCAAACATGGCATTTTTTTTGGAGAGTCCAGAGTGCTAACTGAATTCGGTGAATGGCTGGATTTGAACACCATCAGAGAGAAATAGATAGCTTGTTGAAAGAAAAAAATATGTTCATAATTTGTGTCACAAATGTCTTTTTGCTTAAGAAATAAAATAAATGCTAGCTGATGAGACTAAAACATAAAAACCAAAACCTTTTTTTTTTTTCCTGTTTATAAGAAATATCTTCTGAAAGAGATTATGTTTTTCTATTTTCCCTTAAGATCTTTAAAAATTGTGGAAGATTCAACTAATTCCTAACCATTTCCCCTCTAAGCTTTATTCTGATGCCTGAACCAAATACTGTCTTCTACCTCCAGCAGTCACGATTGCAGCACGTGTAGAAATTTCTTGATAGCAGTGTGTACTTAGGGAGACCTGAGCATTTTTCTTGTTTTTTTTTGGTGGTAACATCAAGACTTGCCCTCCAAAGCAAAAGGGAGAACAAAAATCCATTCTTAACAGATAGAGAGGACCCAGGGCATTTGGAATATGACAAGCAGAAAGAGGTCTCTTTCTGGAGCTGGCTTGGATCTTCCTTGAAAATTCCATGGCTCACCTTAGGTTTGATAATACTTGTTTTTCACAGACAGGCAAGCTTGACCCACATTATCCCAAAATATGTGGACATAAAGGGAACGTTCTGGACATCAAGTGGAACCCATTCAATGACTTTGTAATAGCTTCGTGTTCAGAAGATGCCACGGTAAGTTTACCAGCTTGTACTCTGTGTTATTACACATGGCTAATGTGCTTTTTGGGGAAAGACATAAAAAAGAAACCCAAAGGCCCATGGATGAGATGTGAAAGCATATATACACTTACAAAAATAGCCAGGTAAGAGTAAGATTCCTTTCTTTCTCTTGAGGTCAGACCTGTGTGATGCCTTCCAGGTGATGTACCAAAATCAGTGTGAAGAGGAAGATCAGTTCTGTGGGGGGCTGCATCTTTTTGGGGGTGTTTGCATGAGAAAAATAGAATATGAAGTTAAAATGGAATGACTGTTCAAGTTTAATCTCTATGAAACTCTTCCTTTACTTTACAATAAGTGCTCCAAGATAACATAATCTGGAACAGCTATTTCAGATTAATTCCCTGCAGAGCAAGTTTGAGCTTGTTTCTGCACCCAGTTACTCTGTAAAGTCATGCCGGGTCAGTTTTGGGGTAGCTGAGGAATCTGTGTCCGACTATTCTGCAATAAGAGGTTTGGCTGAAGTTATATATATATATATATATATATATATATAATTAAGGTGCAGTTACATATTCTACTCCATTGTAGATGCAGACTAATTGATAGAAATTGAAAGACTCGATTCATGTTTGTAAGGGACTGTTTAGTCCATATTACCCACCAAAAGATTGGTTCCCATGTCCTGTCAGAAGTGTGATGTTGACTCCTTTAAGGACATCTGACTAACTATTGTGCTTTTTTCCAGAGATCCCATATGTGTTTTCTCCCCCTGGGTATATTCACCCTCTGCCACACAGCATCAGGGAGGTATCCCTTGTTGTTTCCTCCAGCCCTGGCTTGGTGCAGATCCTCTGCCATTTTGGCTCTGCCAAAAATCATTCTTGAATTGGAAATCTAGGCTCTTTGAACTGTCCTTCCTGTTTAGTGACTTGCCTTTGTTTCTTTGGATATTCATGTCTTTTTTTAAGTCTTCTTTCAATTTCTAGACAGCCTGTGAGGGTTTATTTTATCTTCCAACCTATATGCCAGTCTTTCATGTTGTCTCAAAAAGGACTTGTGGCAGGAAGACACCACCATGATCTCTCTTTTGAGCCTCAAATGGGGAATAAGCACAAGCTTTGAAGCTTCCTGTTGAAAGGGAGCTTAGGTGGTCTCTGCCTCTACCTCCTGTGCAAGTCGGTGAAGGTTAGTCTTGAAAACCTCCAAGGGTGGAGATTTCACCATCTCTCTGGGCAACCTCTTTCTATTCTTCACTGCTCCCAAGGGGGAATCTTTTTCCTTGTATGCAGCCAGAACCTCCTCAGTGTAGTTAGTGACTGCTGTATCCCATCCTCCCACCCTGCACTTCAAGACAGAACTTGGCTCTACTTTCTCAGTAGTGTTGTCAGTATTGAAGGCTTCTATCAGTTTGCTCTGTCTCTTCTCCAGGCTGAGCACGCTGCTGCGCCATATTTATTCTATTGATCACCAGAACCCCAGGGTCTATGCATGAAGTGCTGGGGCCTGGGCTGTGGGCCCCGATTTGGAGTTGACCTATGGCTGAGTCACAACCCAGCAACATGTTTTGTTCCCCAAGGTCCCAGAGGCAGAACCTGGCCCAGCTGTGTAAGGCCCTGCCTGCTCCCTAGTGATTGTCATTGGAGTGGTGGGCAAGGCTAGAGAGATATTAACCAGGAACTGAATCAGTTTGAAAAGAAGGAGGAAGCAAGAACTGAGCCAGTTGGAGAGAAGCAACAGAAGAGAAAAGAAGCAACAAGGAATTGATCAGTTTGAAAAGAGTTCCTGCAGAAGAGAGTTCCTGTTGGGGACAGTTGGAGGAGCTTCTTGTTGGAGGCAGCTTGCTGAGCTCTCTCTCCCAGTGATGTGTTCCCCCTTGGCTGATTTGAGATGGGAAAGAGCAGATGAAGAAAAAAAGATGAAGTTATGCTGAGGGGATGTTGCTGAGTTTGGTGTTGGCCTGAGGAAGAAGAGAGCTAGCAGCACAATGCAGAAGGGCTGCTCTTTGTCAGCTTTCTTTTCTAATTTCCTAATGAAACTTGACACTGGATTTTTCTCCAGGCTAAAGAATGGAAACATTGAGCTTGCCAATGGTCTCAGCACCAAAAGTTCTGAGAAGTCTTGATATTTGTGACTGTACTCTCATCATCCTGATACCAGGAGATGGGATCTTAGGTGTGCCCTGCACAGTGGCACAGTCACACAGTGCAGGGACACCTCTTCCTTCCCCAGTAAGTAGTGAGCAGCATCTGTTTGTTAGTGTGACTGTCTTTCCTGGTACCTGGTAGCTAGACCTTTGGAGGTCACTTAGAGCTGTGGAGCTCAAAGCAGGCCAGTTGAATCAGATTACTCCAAGCCATGTCCAGATAAATAGGGAAGATATCCAGGGCTACATATCCTGTTGCCTCAGTGGGCCCTTCTTCCAGGGGTAGAATACCCTTCTACGGAAAGTAGAGCTCCTCTGATCTCCAAGGAGTGCCTATATTGCCATTTGTGTCCATTGCCTTTGTTGCTTTCTTTGTGCACCCCCAAAGACTCTGGCTCCATCTTCTCTGTGCTGTCCTGCAATGTAGTTGAAGGACAGACAGAAGAGCCCACCTTCTCCTCCTAGACTGAACAAATCCTTTTCTTTCCAGTTCTTCCCAGATTTGCTGTGCTCCTGTCCCCTCCTCATCTCAGTGGCTGCTGTTGTACTCCCTCCACAGGGTCAACATCTATCCTACTTGTCCTGGCCTATACTGGAGAGATCAGGTTGGACATGCTGTTGGGACATCTCCACAGCAACACTTTCTCTGTCCTGAGAGAAGCCTGAGGAAGTTTTTGGAGTCCCACAGGTGTCCACCACCTCCACTGGGCTAGACATTAGAGCCAAAGCCTTCCTTGCAGTCTGTTGTTAGAGGCCTTGTGCTCTCTGCCATTTATGAGTGTTAGCATAAGCCACTATATGGCTTGCGTGCAAGGATGCATCTTATTGCTCTTATTGGGCTAGGTCTCCCTGGAACTTTCGAGGAAGGCCACAAGCTTCTGTGAAAATGGTGGAAATTTCCCAACACCCACATTCTTCAGAGGTTTCTTGGCCATTAACTAGCCTTTCTGGAACTTACCTTGGTGGTACCACAGCTGTCTTCTGTGGTGTGTAGCTGAAACATGTAGCATGGTACTTTTGGGTATGGGAGGGGATGTGAACAACCAGTGCCCTTTCCAGTTCCACTGCTGCTTCAGGCAGGCTTAGGACTGAGACCAGTGCAGGTGACCAGGGGCTGAGAGTATGAACAGTATGGAGAGAGGGCTTATCCTCTTACCCCTTCTGTTCCTTTTGGCACATCATCAGGCATATATGAATTCATCTTGCTGAAGATATTCTACCTCATGGTTAGAGGGGAAACTCTGTGTTTTTTTACTTTGCTTTGTCAAGTTTTCAAGATGCAGCAGGGTAGATGGCTTGTGGATTGTTCCTGCTTGGCCTGGCAGGTCTGGCTCCAAGACCTGCTTCTTCTGCAGACTAAGCACTGGCAATTTCTGCCATTTAATGCATCCTGAGATTCCAGTCAGGAGCTTTTCTCTGCTTTTACCACCAGCTATTTCATAGCATGGGGAGTAAATTCTTCATTCTGGGCAATTCTTCTCAATGTGAACCTATTTTTCCCTTTCCTGCTCTCTCAGCTCCATTCTTTTAGGGATAGCTGCTGAAGCTGTAGTGTGTGATGCTTTCTCTTACTGCTATAGAAGTTAACCTGGAGGCTACTGGACCCCACAGTCCTTAGGTCTTTGATGGCCTTGATTCCTCAGTGGAATAAATGCTGTTGGGAAGGATGCTCATGATCTTTCTCAGCAAGTTCCAGAATTTGTGTCTGTTCTTCTTTGGTTCAGAAAGGTGTGAGCCTCATCAGCCAAACATTAGGAGGCTTGGGCAAGTGTGGCTAATTTCCACAAACTATCTGCTTCAAAGAGACTTCCCTTTTGCCTCAGACTAAGTCCAAGAATAATGATGACAAGCATAATGATTTAATTGAGCCAGAGGGTTAGCATCCTAAATACTTGAGCTTCGTGGGTTAGCGAGACAAAGGCTTTCATTCTACCTGCATAGGTTCAGCCCCATTTGCAGGTTTCCTCTGTTCCACCCCAGGAGGACAGAGGATTTTTATCTTTATGCAGCATCCACCTAGAGGAACCCAGGGATGCAGATAAACCTGTTCTGAGACAGCACACGCTCGGTGTTAAGTGACTTCAAGGTGGTGCTGCCTAGTCTCTCTGCTGAGGGCATCTGCCCTGTGGCCACCTGGGAGGGCTTCTGTGTGCTTTGACAAATGGCTGTGTCATTTGCAAAGCATCCAGCACTGGTGCAGTTTGCTATGGATCAGACATAGATGGCAGTACCATAGCTGTCATCCGACCAGGGAAGTTCTCAGTTCTCCTATCAGGTAGTGTTGATTGAATGACTGCTTGGGTCAATCACTGCTATAATATCTTCTGGGATTATTTGCTGAAGTTTATTTCAAATTTGTTTGTTCCTGCTCAAAGTTTGTTAGGAGGCAAGTTCTGCAAGATCTGTGGTTTACTTCTTCCCCTTGAGAATAACTTTTTATAATTGTGCTGACAGTTTGGCCAGGTGTAAGGGTTGGATTGCCAAGTTAAAACAAACTGGTAGAACTGCTGGCTAAAGACAGAGGGTAAAAAAGAGTCTTCAGGCCCACAGAAAAGTAAAGATGCTAGTATAAAGAATGGGCATTCAATAAATCCAGGAACATTCCTATTCACTATCAAGGGAATAATACTACTAAGGGAATAATAGTTACTGGTAAGTTTCAAATTTGCTCCTTACTCAAGAATCTCACAAAGACCCATCCTGTGCCATTCAGGTTAAAATCTGGGACATCCCCAAGCACTTGCTAACAAGAAACATTACCACTCCGAAGAAGGAACTTCTTGGGCACGTTCGAAGAGTGGGTCTCATTGAATGGCATCCCACTGCTAATAACATCCTCTTCAGCTCTGGCTACGACTACAAGGTGCGTCTGTTCTCTGTGGAGCTCTCTCCCTGGGACACCCTGTTTGGCAAGGTTTTTTGAAATTTGTTTTAATTTCAAGCTGTAAGATAATACTAAAGAGTTCAGAAGCCTTCTTCAATGACAGATTTCATGGTGATTCCAAAAGCAAAAGGACATTGGTACAAGTTCAAAAGGATTTGTTCATTTTCCAGTTTTTCTGATGAACTTCAGTCTCCTCTGTCCTTCTCCTTTATTAGATTGGAGACAATATGCAATGCCATGTACTCTTGTTTGGCTTCATTCTTGTGCTAGCGCAAATATCTGCACTGGTGACTGGACATTTTTATGTGTAAAATGTGGTTGCAAAGGAAATTAGAATATTGGACATTCTGAGCAGACACTGTCCCCCTGAGATATTGCTGTAAGTACCAGGAATCATTTTAAATGCAGGAGAACAACCACTAATGATGATAAGACCTATATATGTAGAGAAGAGAGGAAGAAGTGAAGAAGGTACACAAGGTCTTCAGTTAATCAGGCAGCAAAGGACTAATTTTTTGGTTTTTTTTTTCTTCAGATAATGATCTGGAACCTTGACACCAAGGAGGCTGTCATCTCAAAACCGGTGAAGATCCTTGATGTTCACAAAGATGTGGTTCTCTCTATGTCATTCAACACAGATGGCAGTCTCCTTGCCACAGCCTGCAGGGACAGAAAAATACGTCTGGTAGACCCTCGTGCAGGAACAGTCCTACAAGTAGGTTGGGTTAAGAGGTTATTGCCTTCTTTTATTGCCTTCTACTTTTCACGAAACACTTGTAGTCATTGTTGAAAACAGGTTTTCTTCATCTTGCCACCATGCTTGCCACTGTTCTTGAAGTGTCCTGTTTCCATGGCTCCCTCCTACAGTTCTCTGTGGGATGCCTTGGGAGGGCTTGTAGAGATCAGGTGGGCAGTTGATGTAAGGGTACATTTGTCCCACTGCCACTGTTCTTGTTGCCTGTAGTTTGTTGATAACCTGAAGCTGATTGCGTTTCTTAGGTATTTGCACAGATTTGTATACACAGAAAGGCCTGCCTGCAACTACTAGGGATTGCCCTCTTGCAAATATGTGAATCAATAGAGAGATTGATTGGTCTTTTGGGAATGAATGAGTTTAGGCAATGTTTTTCAGAGGCCCATGAAATCCTACTCATTGTAGTTTGGCCAGGCTGAGCAGATCTTTCAGATGTGACTGAATCATAGGTCTCATGTAATGTGAAATGTAGCCATGCAACAAGTGCTGTCTGTTACTCACACAGTGTCCTTTGTCTTCCTATAGGAAGCCAGCTACAAGTCTCACAGAGTCAATAAAGTCTTGTTCCTTGGAAACATGAAAAAGCTGTTCTCTACTGGAACATCTCGGTGGAATAATAGGCAAATTGCATTATGGGATCAAGTGAGTTGGACCAGCAATCTTAACCATACCAGCTTCAGTTTTCTCTCTTTTGCTGTCACTTTAACTTTTCCACCTGCTAAACCCCCAAGAATTAGTTTATAACTGCAATTCAGAAATGATCCGTCAAATTCTTAGTGGGTAGATAGGTAGATGTTAATACTATGACACTGTTAACTGAGTATGGGTTTCTGAAGAAGCTCTCAAAGCTTTCAGCATAGAAATCCACCAGAACAAAGAGAATGCTGTGCCCATTACAGGAAGAAATCATTCAAAGGACCTTTGGATGGTCACTGTTGCTTTTACTTAAAAGCAGCTCTTACTGGTCTTACTGGCAAATTGTTACTGTTACTAGAAAGAGAAATGAGCTCTAGGCATGGCCTACTGAAGTGAAGACCTTTGTGTAGAAAAATCATGGAATCACGGAATGTTAGGGATTGGAAGGGACCTCGAAAGATCATCTAGTCCAGTCCCCCCGCTGGAGCAGGATCACCTAAACCAAGTTGCACAGGAACACGTCCAGGTGGGCTTTAAATGTCTCCAGAGAAGGAGACTCCACAATGTCCCTGAGCAGCCTGTTCAGTGTCTGTCACCCTCACCATGAAGAAGTTTCTTCTCATATTTAGGTGGAATCTCTTATGTTCGAGCTTGCACCCATTGCGCCTTGTCGTATCATTAGATACCACTGAAAAGAGCCTGGCTCCATCCTCCTGACATGCTCCCTTAGTGTATTTATGAACATTAATAAGGTCACCCCCTCAGTCTCCTTTTTTCCAAGCTAAAGAAACCCAGCTCCCTCAGCCTTTCCTCATAAGGGAGGTGTTCCATTCCCTTAATCATCTTTGTGGCTCTGCACTGGACTCTCTCAAATATGTGGTGTGTTTTCATTTTCTGATGGTTCATGACAGTGGAGTATTGAGATAGCACTTACTGGTCACTTCCAAGACATGATCTCATATCAGGATGGCTGCTAGCCTTATGAAACCCTGCTCTCTTCTACCTCTCTTATATGCAGTGAGATGCTTTTCCTTTGTCAGCATCTCACTTTGTCCCTCTGCGTCAACCACCTTGCAGCACAATCTTTTGCCTCTTTGTTATGCTGTCACCCTTTGTACCAGACAAAGCTGTTAGACCAGCTCTATGATTTACCATTTGGCTATGTTTGGACATGGCGGCTTTGTGTATGTGAGAGACATAGCGCTGTGCTGCTGTCTGAAGGCTTTCCACAAAGCTGAGCAGTGCTCTGATGCACCATGAGTCTCATGTTAGGGTTTTGCTGCCTTCAGAGCTGCTGGAGGAGCTGGCCACACTTAGTTTGAGAACACAGTGGGCAGGCTTGTGCAGCCAGGTGTGTGCAGCCTCCTTAGAGAGAAGCAACAGCACAGTACCTGCCCAGCAGGCATCTTTCTGGCATCTACCGATATCATCAGTTCATCTAAACAGAAGCTCTGGCTTTCTGGAGCCTGCAGCTACAGAGTTTTACAGGACAAAGTATGTATTAACCCAATGCTAAATAGACACTTATGTGACAATAGCCACAACAGCGGCCATGGGCCACCATACTCTGCCCCACTGGTCCTCCTGACAGAGCTCCCTTCAGCTGTGCAGGGATAGCTTTGCTGAAGACATGCCAGCTTTGTGTATGGGATGGTGTGCTATGTCTTCTTATCTGCAAAGGCTGATAGGAGTTTTTGCCCTTGCAATGGGCACCTTCCCACTGTGCAGTGTGGGGACTGCTCAGCTGTTGTAGACCATTCTTGTGGTGGGTGGTGCACTGTTGTGGAGGCATCGCCTTGACTAGAGCTAGTAAGGGAACATGAGTGATTCAGTGTGTGATGCACACATGCCCTGCAGGCCCTTCCATCTCCCTGAGTCTGGTAGCCCACACAGAAGCAGGCAGTGTTTTGTACCTACCCCTGAAATGTCATCAGGTACCTGAGATGTTCTAGTGGTAGGAACTGATGTCCTGAGGTGCTGCACTCAGTCAAGAGCCAGGGATGGAGCACCCATTTCCACCCATAGAGCTCTGAAGATGTCTGTGCATGGCTCTCAGCTCAGGGCAGCTGGCCACGGCCTAGGATCATTATAGAACTGTGCTCAAGTGCTGCTGCTGCTGCTGGGGTTCCAGTAAAGTGCCCCTGACTTGAGGTGACTGACAGGTGATCACAGCTGTCTGTTTTTCCTGTGTCCTGCTCAGAATGACCTTTCTGTGCCTTTACTGGAGGAGGATCTGGATGGCTCCTCAGGACTCCTCTTTCCCTTCTATGACTCAGACACACATATGCTTTATGTGGTGGGAAAGGTAAGTGCTTTCCATGTCAGCAAATGCTGACTTGTCTGATTCTTCTCCCAGCCCGTGTTGCATCAGGCTGAAGTGCTGGGTCCCGAGTTGGAGTTGACCTATGGCTGAGTCACAACCCAGCAACATGTTTTGTTCCCCAAGGCCCCAGAGACAGAACCTGGCCCACCTGTGTAAGGCCCTGCCCTCCCGCAGGTGATTGTGGTTGGGGTGGTGGGCAAGGCTGGAGATATAAGAAACAAGAACTGAGCCAATGGGAGAGAAGCAACAGAAGAGAAAAGAAGCATCAAGGAGTTGATCAGTTAGAGGAGAGTTCCTCTTGGGGCCAGGTAGAGGAGCTTCTCCTTGTGGGCAGCTTGCTGAGCTCTCTCTTGCTGGTGAGATGGAGGGAGCAAATAGATGAAGAATAAAAGATGAAGGTGTGCTGAGGGGTTGTTACTGAGTTTAGTGTTGGTCTGAGGAAGAAGAGAGCTAGCAGCACACAGGCTGAAGTCAAAGATGCACTAAAGCGCATTAACCTAAGGATATGGGCTGATGGGATGGGGCCTGAGGGCACTGCAGCTTCAGGCCACATTTGCCACAGCAGACATACTGTCTTTACAGTGGAGAGGTACACTGCAGAGCCCTCCGCAGAGGAATTTGGGGGTAATATTTGGTTCATTCTTGATCCTGCATGGCTTCTGGGGTTAGAGATTCTTCTTAGACTTTCATGCTGAACAGCACAGCCTGGCTTATGTTCATTTTTTTTTGCCTTTAGGGTGATGGAAATATACGGTACTATGAAATAAGCTGTGAGAAACCATACCTGAACTATCTGATGGAATATCGTTCTCATTTACCACAGAAAGGAATTGGTGAGTAGCAGCATATGTCTAACATTACTGGCTTCTTTGTTTTAGAGGCTCTCAGAGCCCAGGACTATCTGAAATGTCATTTAGAAAAGAAAGTGAGTCAGATTCCAGTCTCCACCCTGGTTTACAAGTGCACAACAGTCATCTTGGCCCAGCTCACCTGTATATTACAGGTGGCTTTACAGGGTCAGAGCTTGGAGGGGTCCCTTCTGATCAGCACACCATGGGCTGGGCAGCTTTACCAGTCACTGCTGTGTCCCCTCTCATACCTGGTCAAGGTGGAAGGGACAATAGTCTGGATTTACAGGTGGAGGATGCTCCTTGCCCTTTGTGAATCTGCTGCAAGAGTTTTGGCATTGAACTCTGTTGACATTGTTTCCACTCTAGGACTTCTCTGGTAATGGGTGCTCCATATCTTAATGCCTCCACTCCCATTGCTTGCCTACTTTCTGACATATACTGTTTAGAGATAGACCTGCTGTGATTAGGTCACCTCTCCTCTATTGGAGACACATGGTCTCTCCATTGGTCTCTCCATTGGTGACCCTTGCTTCTAACTCATCTGCCTATTACCCACTGTTTAACTAATTCCAGCTGCAGAATTTGACTTTCATCCCTCAGATCCTACCGCTAGCCCTTTCTTGAAACTTCTCCAGTTTACCCTGTAAGCCATGTTCCTCTATAGACTGACATGGTTTTAGGACCATTGCCACCCCTCCACACTACCTGTGGTGGGTTTACCCTGGCTGGGTGCCCGGTGCCCACCCCTAGTCCCTCTATCACTCCCCCTCCCACACACCCCAAACCTTCATCAGCAAGGCAAGCAGGGAGAGAGTAAGATGGAAAAGAAGAACCCGTGGGTTATGATAAGAAGCAGTTTAATAAACAGCAGAGAAAGCAAGGTCGCGCGCGTGCGAAGCAAAAGCAGCAAAGCCGTTACTCTCTACTGCCCATCCGCAGGCGGTGTCGGGCCTGTCCCGGGAAGCAGGGCTCCAGAACGCGTACCGGTTGCTCGGAGGACAAACGTCTTCCCCTGAATCCCCCCCGTCCTCCTCCCTTTATAGTTGAGCTGATGTCATATGGTATGGAATATCCTATTGGTCAGCTCGGGTTGGCTGTCTGGGTTGTATCCCCTCCCAGATCTTGTCCCCCCCCGTACCTTTGGTGCCATGTGAGCACTGATAGTCATAACAAAGGTGTGTGTTATCAACACTCTCTGGGTCCTAGGGCTGCATGAGGAAAATCAGCTCAGACAGACCCACTACACTACCTATGAACTAAATAAACTAAATGCAGTGTAGAGGAGTGGAGGTCAGATTCACATTTAGATGAATGCATAGTGTAAGGAGTAACAGTCTTTCACATGCAATCTAATGTTTAACTAAGTCATTTGGGATTACTAGAGAACAGAGCTTCTGTAGGGTACTGTGAATCAAAGTCTACAAGGAGAGGCAATCTCTTTTGTTAAAGGAATTGATGTGGTGGTAGGCTTTGAACTGTACAAGTTCATGGGAGGGAAGTCTGCTGAGGTGACTTCAGCTAGTCCCAGAAATGGTGCTGTCTGACAGAGTAGATGTTTTCATACTTCTCATACTCCCTTCTGCTTTGTGACAGTGTTGTGGGAAGGAAACTGGGCTGTAAGGGCTTTCAGCCTGGCCCATATAGCTATTCTGGTGTTTAGGTGTCCTGGAATCCTGTTCTGATCCTGATGGTCAAATCCTATGGCATCACCCACCTGCCTGTTCTGCTCAGTCTCAGTCACTCTATTTGCAGCTCATGAGAATGAATAAGGAATGTGAAGCTTGGCACAAAAACTACAGATGCTGTATTTAACTCTGTGATCCGTCAGAGAAAAAATTATTTAATTTTGTCATTTGTGCCACTGAGCCAGTTTTGGGTGCAGATTTCAGACCATGCTGCTGTGGAGCTGATACCGTGTCTCCTTTTGTTGTTTGACCCTTTTTCTGTGGTGGATGTCATTAACTTTCCTAGGGAAATTTATACCCCATTTGTTTCATGCTATCCCACCAGGAGTGATGCCAAAGAGAGGCCTTGAAGTATCAGCTTGTGAGATTTTCCGATTCTACAAACTGGTTCCAACTAAAAGTCTGATTGAGCCCATCTCTATGATTGTGCCTCGACGGGTAAGTTAACCTCAGTTCATGTTCATGTCTGGGACATGTACCAGTGAAAAAGGGCAGTGCCTGCTTTTTGTGACCTCAGGGACAGGAGAGTAGGTAGAGCAAGAGATTTCCTCTCTCCTGGTCTAAGAGAAATAGCTGGTCAGAGATACCAGCTCTGTCAACAAACCCTGGATGTGTAACTCAAGTGTTAGGTGTAACAGTTAACCTGTAGGGTTTGTATTTTGCTATGTTGATGCTGGCGAGGGCTCAGAACACTCCCTGTGCTGAGGTGGAAGAAACTTCTTTCTCCACCACAGTTAGTATGGTCCATCTAAGCCAAAACCTCACTGGCATAGTGACTCTGGACTTCTGTTTTCTTGCAGTCGGAGTCATACCAGGAAGACATCTATCCCTTGACCACAGGAGCCCAGCCAGCACTGACAGCACAAGAGTGGCTGAGTGGAATTAATAAAGGTCAGCACATGGGGAGCTCCCCAGCCCTTCAGCTCCCCAGGGCTTGGGTAAGCTGCCACTGGCCCTCTGGCCTTTTGACTGCCAGAGGAAGAGAGGAAAAGGAGAGACATAACAAATATGTCTGTAAGCTAAAATAATTTGGTGGCTAAAATACTCACTGCAGTGAACTCTGGAAGTACTGCAGTGAAGTACCTCCATTTTTATCCCTGCAGGTTGTTTGAATTGCTTACAGCTGATTTCTGGGCGTGGTTTGTGAGTGCTAACCTGTCACCTGCCTCCCTCCCTAGGACCTCTCTTGGTATCCTTGAGACCAGGCTCTGGAGCTATGAATTCCTTACCACAGTTTCTTGAGCCAGAGCCACTCATGAAAACTACTGACCTGAGCCAGCACCAGGGTTGTGGAGGAAAGATGCCACTGGAGGAAAGCCAGAAGCCAAGTGAGACTGAAGAAAGCAGAAAAAAGCTGAAAGTGGAGGAGAAATTGGTGAAAAATGAGCAAATGTGCCACTCCGGTGACTTTGACATATTTGAGTGTCCACCACCCAAAACTGAAAATGAGGTGTGAATGTCTGGAGTAAAGGGTGAGGGTTGTGGGGGAACTCCAGAGTCTGATGGCAAAGGGATGCCACAAGGTGACAGAATCTGAGGATAGTTTATTTTGAGCTGGGCCAGTGCAAGCTCTTCATTCTTTGTGGGGGCAGAAGCTCTGCATGAGCTGTCAGCCACATGGGAAGAAGAAACATGGCCCAGCAGCACCCCAGCTGAGAGGGTCTGCAAAGGAGGGAGTAATCAATATTCCTGCTTCTAGTGGCACAGGCCTGCCTGGTGGCTAGCTGGGGACAGGGAGGTCCTTGTGACAGACAAGAAGTGGGTTTATGCAGTGTAACCCTTCTGTGGGAGCTGGACTCAGAAAGCCTGGTAAGGTAGCAAGGACACCTGTGGAAGGAGTGGTTGTACCCTGCTCCCTTGGCCCGTGGCACATCCACGTAGTCCTAAGCATGTAACTGTATTGTGGACCCTGACATGGGGGTCATGGGAAATCCTGGAAGAATTTCCTTCCCATAGCTGTAGTCAGGTCCCCTTTTCAGCTCTGTAAGATTTTGGCATCTGCCAGGAATTTCAACAGCTGAATTTTCCTGTGGTGTGAAAAAGGATATTATTCCACATGTTTCTGAGCTGGTGCCTTGAGGTTAGAGAAGCAGCCCTTGCAGAGCTAGGTGCTCAGCTGCATGCACAGTGAAAGGCCATGCTAGTCCCAACTGAAGAGGACAGAGCATGATCAACAGGAAAAAAAGAAGTAAAAGGACTTGGCCAAGGTCAGAGCAGTAGATGTGGCAGATCCAGGAATTTAGACTCCAAATACTCTTTGTGTCTAGGATCTTTTTGAGTGGTCATTGGTATGAAGGTTATTTTTTCTGCTCTTTTCTATTGAATTAAGCAGATGTAGCATTACTAAGTGATCCTGAGAAACACCTGCACTCTTAGTCCAGGCTACTGGACAGCAGGAGCACTGCAGATGTTCAGTCTGTTGTTTGACAGCCTCCTTCTTAGATGCTGTTCCTGTCAGAAGTGATGTGACAGGACTGTTGGGATTTGACAGGTTAAGTCTGTATTTTCTTAGTGTAAAGGAAGTAAAATGTGGCTTTTCTTACAGCTTTTACAGATGTTTTACCGTCAACGGGAAGAAATTCGTAGACTACGTGAGTTGATAATCCAGAGAGATGTTCAAATTAAACAGCTGGAGCTGGAGATCAAAAACATCTGCACAGACCCAGGCAGTTACTGAGGGTGCTGACCTGCAGCTCTTTGCACCCCTGGAAACAGGAGCAGATTCCAGCACCTATAGATAACTCCTTCTGTTCTTTTTTTTTTTTTTGCTGGGGGAAAAATTGATGCTTCACACAGCATGGACTTCCCCAGCTTGTAGTGGTCACATTTCCCTAATTATCACTGGACAGTTATTGATGGACATGCTGTGATTCTTCAGGCTCCTCTTGCTTGCCCGCTCACTCATGTCAGAAGCTCATGCATTAATGCTAGTGAGAGACTTGGGAAAATCTTGCTCTTCTGGTCCTGGAGAAATCACCTGTTAAGCTCTAAGAACAAACCATTTGCCTCTTTCCAAATGACATGAGGATGGAAGACTGAAGGTAGCTGCCAGCTTCTTTTCTCATCCCTGGACCCCGCAATGCTCCTCCTGTGGCAGCTGTCCTCCTGCCCCGGGAGACGACTCTGCAGCTGAGCTTCAGAGGCCTCTCTAGCTCCACAGTGATCCTCATGCACTCCTCTTCGCCTCACAGCTCAGCCCTGTGGCTGGGTGGCCAGGCAAAGCTGTGGCTGTCCTGACCTGGTGCTGGGGATAGTCCTGCTCTGAGTAGGAGGCTGCACTGGGGCTGCCAAGGGCCAGCACCTTTCTTGTAGGTAAAGGAGAGTTGGTGATTGGTGGTCCTACTTTAAAGGGGTGGTGGTGTGGGCTGGTCTCTGGGTCCTTTGAGTCAGTGGCCTTCTTTATCTCCTTCTGCCAAAGACCAGCCACAGTCAGCTGGGGGTCATAGTCCTGCAGTGCTCATCAGACAAGTGATGACAACTTTTAAAGCAGCACAGCATTGGCAGCAGGGGGTTTGCCAAGAGAGATTAAAAGGTCGAGGGCATAGTTAGACCCCCAGCCCACTGCAGACCTTTCAGCAATGGTGCTAGAAGTGTGGCATTAACCACAGGAGGATCATAGGTCTGTGGCTGGTGACAAACAGCCCTTCCCAGTTGCTGGTGTATTTCTTGTACCTGCAGCTGCTGTTTCTTTAGCTCCTAGGTGACAGCGCCTTGTCATAGGCCTTCAGCCACCTACAGCTGCAGGCTCCCTCTTCCTAGCTGTGGTGCCCAGCTGTCTATATCCTCCAGGACTGCCCTGTCTCCTGAAGTCCTGTGGCCACACTCATCTCTGCCCTTCAGCACCAGCTCTCTAGCTTGTTGCCTTCCCCAGCACTTTGCTTATGGCAAGAGCAGCTGCAGGATGCAGGTCCCACCTGTGGTTTCAGGGCTGGCACCTGTGACCAGCTTTATATAGTCTGCCTGCAGTGTGCAGACCTGGGCCAGCATCAGCACCGAGGGGGTGCACAGACCTGCCTGCCTTGTCGGTGCCTGGGGGTCTCCTCTCATTTGTTCCTGCAGTCAGGAAAGCTCAGCCAGTTGCCCTAGATTCTGAGCACAGCAGCAGCACTGGAGGGGGAATGTTTTTCCTTGCCCCAAAAGCAGAGCTTATGGAGATGTCTTAAACCCAAGGGGAGCAAGCAACTGCTGCTTAGCCTGTAACTGTGCACCTCTGTTGTGACATGTGGGAATGCATTCTATACCCTGCTAGTTCCCTGGAGCATAACGATTTCCCAAAGTCAAGGAAGAAAAATACCTCCTTAGTCAGAAATTCCCACAAATAGGACTCCTTATCAAGGGTTCTAAAGGCTGTGCACTGCCTGTGCTCATGTGAGATGCCCCTCTGGTTATCCCTGAAGCAACAGCCAGCAGGGAGCTCCTGGGCACTTAAATACTCTTATATGAGAATCATACAAAGACTTTGTCATCACCTTTGGTCTGCTGCAGAGACTTCACCCAGCTTTCAGAAGTATTTCAATACTTTCTAAATAGGAGCAACAGATGTGGGTGCTAAAAGTCATAAATATTGTTGTTTCTTTCTGCAGTGTTACTGCAAGGGTGTAGTTGTTTGTATTCTTCAGGAAGAGTCCTTTAGCATCAGTCACATATTTAACAGTACTCTTTTTGTAAAAAATAATATGTTAATAACAAAGTTGTTGAAACAAACTTCAGCTTATTTCAGATCCTCTAGAATGGACTTTCCTGTGCCCTGGGAACACCCTGCAGTATGCAATTACATGCAAAAGCAACTCACCCCAGATACAGAGCTTTAATCCAAACACATGAATCTTACAGCAGAAGTGGTCAGGCTTTCTCACCAAAGAGAAGAGCTATGTAAGAAATTGAGAAGCTCACAGTTTTCCAGCCATGTCAAACAGGCCTGACAGCTTCAAACTTCAAAGCCATTTTCGTAGAGGGTAGCCCCAGGGATGTGACACTGGTTTTCAAACCATCATTGTCAGAAGAGAGAGCACTTGACACAGACTCATCTGTCAGTTCAGGGGATAAGACACTTTCCTTGTCACCACATGTGTTTTATTTGCTGGATTTTTTTTTTGCTTATTTTTCGTACAGAATAAATTATTTAAATTATTTCCAAGTTAAAATAATTTTTCCAGGGGATTTTTAAATCCTCTTGAGAACTGTTTCTTTGTTATCCTATGACTGACTAGCATAGAAAATGCTTGGCCACAATGGTTCTTATCTTAGGGTTGTGTTGATTTCAGCATTTCTGGAAAAGAAGTTGCTTTCATTTAGGCTTTGCTGGCGACATTTGATAAGGTGAGACTATTTAATCAAAATTCCTGTTCTAGACAGTATGCCCGTAAAAGCGTAGACTGTGAAATGTATTTCAATTTGGAGCTTAAATGCAACCATAAATCTTTCACACAGAGAAAAAGAAGTGAAGAAAATGGAGTTATGTGTTAAAAAACTGTGCCTAAATAAACTTAAATGATCATTTTAACAGTTTCTAAAACTCCTAACAGCTTTCTAAAAAACTGTAAAACATGGGGATAAAAACCAAATTTGTGCAATGAAAAGCAAATGTAACTGAATAATAAATATATTTAGAGTATTACTTTTTGATACATGCAAGGTTGTTGGTTTCTTATTACCATTGTATTGTTTAAGTGACTAAAAAGGCCAAGTCAAGGTTAGAAAGGAGTATCGCCTGCTGTCTCTTTTGCTTGCATCAAGTTGTGGCCTTATGTTTGTAGGCAGGTTGTGGGGTCTTGCACATGGGTCTTTCTTCTTCTTTCCTATCTGCCCTTGATGCTACAAAGGGGTGGCCATTTCAAAGTGGTCTGTGTTACACCGCTGCTCGTGTTGTCTTGCATAAACCAAGCCCCCTGGAGATGCGTGTTGCATGGTGAGGTGTTTCCTGACCATGCTACCTTTCAGTCCCAGTGTGTCTCTTGTCCAATACACTCTGAAGAGGCTTTTTTTTCAGATATTCCACCTGAGGAGGGTTTGATGTGTTAGTACCAAATGTACTTATGTGAAGACATTTATGTTAGATGAGATTTAGAATTAGCAAATGAAGTGGGAATCACAGTACAAGCACAATATAGCAGCTGCAACATCCAAATGGATCATAATACAAACAAAATTCCCATTACTGGCCTCTCTGAGCTCACCATGATGACGCTGGTTATCTCCAGTTACTGGGAAGAACTGGCTACAGGCCAGCTCAAGCCTGTAGCTCTCTTCAAAGTTCATTTTGTGGGTTACTCAGTTTTTATGCTGTACATTGGACTGAGCCCCATGCTGCTCTGACTGGCTCAGGAAGACATTCACACATTTTGATTAATTCAGGCCACCTACACAAACGGTTGATCACTCAACTGATGTGGCAATTAATCTTAAACAAAAGTTGCCCTCTGGTCCCTTTTCCACTGAGTTAAATTCAACTTTCTTTACAACAGCTGTGGTTGTTCTTCCCTGACAAATGCATTGTGTCTGTCCATCTCCTCTGGGCCTCCTTCCACTGTAGGGATTTGTTGATCAGTCACAGCTTTGTGTGTGGGAATGTTTAAGGCTGCATTCAGGAGGTAACTTGAACATATTTTAGGCAAGGAAAAACAAAAGGTGGAAACTGTGGGAGAAAGTCAGTGTTGTGAACTTTGTGCACCAGCCATGCATTCAGGGAACAGTGACCTCCTGACCTCTAGGTCTCATAATGGACCTTGTGCTGGGGAAGGTGACCAGGCAGGCATGGCCCTGAGACCCATCCCAGGACACTGTTTCTCTTCTGGTGCTGATACAGGCTCACTGCTCTAAGCGAAGCCTAGGAAAAGGCAGCAGCAGGCACATTGGTATGGGAGGCAGAGGAATGGCCTCCAGCACCTTTGCTGTCCTGGGGTTGTGGCCACTGAACCACAAAGAGAAAGCAAAACACAGCCCGGAAGTGTTACTTGCCTGCTGGATTTAGAGCCATCACACATCACACCCTCATCCTCTACTCCAGGCCAGCTGCCGACTGCAAAATAAACTCCACTCAAACCTACACAGTAGTTGTCATTCTCATTTTGTTTCCCAATCTGGGAGGCTGTACCTTTGATATGCTTAAGGACACAGTAAGGAGCTGTGAACACAGCACAAGTGAACATGGAGTTGATACCCCCTCGTTCACCTGTGGAGAGAAGCAGCAGGTCACTCTTGTTGGCCCTGGGCTGGCCAGAATCCATTGCTGGGAGCAGGGTAGCTGTGGGCTGCAGATGGGCACTGGAGCAGAGCCCTAGTGCCAGGAATTGCTTGCTGAGCATGCTGAAGCACCACTTTAGAGCAGGATCTCAGGGCCTGTGCTGAGTCAATCCGGACTGTCCACAACTTGCTTGTTCTGGGCAACCTGGACTCAGCATTCCTCCACATGTGCCCTCACCAGCAATGAGGGGAGAGGAGGGACAACTTCCCTTGACCCGCTGGAATGCTCTTGTAAATACAGTCCAGGATTCTGTTGGTCATTTTTGCAGCGGGCCAGTATTGCTGGTCCAAGCTCAGTTTGTTGTCCAGCATGACCTTCTCAGCAATGCTCTCTAGGAGCATTTTCTTCACCATCTTCTGAAGGACCGCATGAGGCTGACCAGTTCCTGTATTTTCATCTCCCTGTTTGGAAATCAGAACTCAAAATCAGTCATCTGCAACCTTCCCCAGTTGCCACCACCTTTCAAAGATCGTTGAGGGTGGCCTTGCAATGATATCAACCTTCTTCATCGTGCTTGGGTGCAATCCATCTGGCCTCATGGACTTGTATACATCCATGGTGTTGAAGTCCTCTCTAGCCTGGTCCTCTCTGTTCTGGTCCTCCCTAGTCTGGTACATAGAAGATAATCACCACAACAGTACTTATTTTTCTCTGTCAGCTTTCACTCTCCTTAGGTGTATGTGAAACTCTTCAGATTCTCACCATGGCTACCATGCTTATGGAAATCAAAAGCCTGCTATGAATAGCAGATGTGCAACCAGTGGTTTACCTGCAGTATCTGTTGAGTCGTCCTTGGGCATGATGGAGAAAACCAACACTCTGGTGCCCATGGCCTTAAGCAGCAGCTCCAAAAACTGCTAGTTGTACCTCAGACTTCTCAAGTCACCCCTGGAAGTATCTTTGATGCATACAAGAAAAAGCAGCACCGTATAGTAGAGTTCCATATGATCCTCGGTAGCCTCTGCATAGCATCCTTAACGAGAGCCCCAGGCAACCAGCAAAGCTCCCTAGATGATAAATCTGATCTGCAGATATGGGGCTTTTAGCTCCTGTAGTGTACTTGTAGTGTAGTTTCCTTTAACTATTGCTTGTTACTTGTCACTTCCTTCTAGGGGTCCTGTGTGGCTCATGTGCCCCCAAGAAACCCCTTTTTGTTTGCCCTGACAAGGCTGGACCAAGGCCACATGGCTGGACCTACCATGCTTCAATCCCTACTCCTCCAAGCTGCTGACAATTGCTGCTTCTGTCAGCAAAGATAGCTCCCTGAATCAGCTCCTCGTTCAGAAGTAGACAAGGAAAGTTTCTGTATTTCATTTTTCAGTGACACAACATGGCTAATAATACTATGACCAATTCTTTTCAAATCACTATTTGTAACAAAGTGATACACAATAGTCTGTTTAAATGAGTTCTTAAAATGAGCATATGTATAAGTCAAGATGGTTTCCTCTTCTGATATTCTCTCCTCTTGTTTTTCCATGTTTTTTCTTCAGTAGAAGTTTGCACATCCAATAACTTCTGATCCAACATCCCTGAGGATCTATAGAGGAAGGGGTTTAACAGCACAAGGAGTCACCCATGTTTTACATCTTTCCCAGCACTCAGTCGTCTGATATGGAAAGCATGGGTGAGGAACATTAGAGGTGGCTTTCCTTTAATAGTAGTGACTTTGGACCTTTACCTGCTTTAGATGTTGCCTGTTACATTCTTCCCTCCGAACTATAGCAGATGTCAGTACTTCTGGCTACAGAGCTCCTCTGCTTTGTGTTCTTTCGAGGTCCCTTCCAATCCCTAACATTCTGTGATTCTGTGAATTTGACACATTATACTTTCACCGTCTTGACTCACATAGATATATTTGGTCAAATTTTACAAGACCTGTGGGAAAGCCTCAGCAGTGCTTTAGCTCAGCTTCAGGTCTGTGTGTTTTACATGCCAAAGTCAAATCTTTGCACGGGTTCTATATCTCAGCAGGACTTGGTACACCAACAGACATGTAAGCAAGCTTGAGTTAGGAACAGAAAATACAGGTGTGTAAACCTGAGCATTACTCTGTAGGGTAAAATTACCTAAATGTGAAGATAATGTGTTTTGATTCAAAGTAAGACTTCCTGCTGATGGCTTTACAGAACCCATCATCTTATTTGACAATGCAGCTTGGAAAGCCTAATTTCTATGTCAGCTTCTGTATATCTTCCTGTGATGCAAAATGTTAGGTACACTTTAACAGCAAGCTGAGCATGTAAGGCTGGAGAGTTACGACTCAACCTGATCATTGCAGGAAGATTTTTTTGCCAGGGGCTGGGACCGGGGATTTGTCTCTTCAGCTTTCACAGATATGTTTCTGCAGAATTTTTTTGTGTGAGCTTATCTGAGCCTTTAACAAAAAGAAAATTTAATACAGTCATTGTGATTTGTGAGGCAGCATCTTTGGGAAGATTTGAGTGAAATTATGCTCAAGCACTATTTTCATGAATAAGAACACTGAGCAAGGATGCTTTGTCCCAGCTGGAGTCTGAAAAGTGGTGGAAGTGGTGGCAATTTCAGAGAGCTGCAAAATAAAGAACTGGTTTTACTTTCCATTGCTGTTGAAATATTTGAAAATAGATTCAAGGAAAGGATGGTGAATGTACTGGTGTTCCTAAGACTTGGACACTCTCTGATCTGAGGTATGTCACACAGTTTTCTACAGCCATGAAATTTGACTGCCGACAAGCCCACAATTGCTTTTGGTGGTGGTGATGATAAAAGTGCAGTCTTTCTCAAGATAAATGTAGAGCTTCCTTTTAAGGAAAATAAACACCTTGAAAAAGTGAGGGGCAGAGGAGATTGCCTGCACTTCATCTGAGAATAGTAAAAAGGGATTTAGTTGTTTTTAGGACCATGGAAGTGAATTATAGCAGCTCATACCCAGGCACTGACAGCACTTTTGGCCCTGGCACTTGTGGGCAGAGGGATGTCACAATTCTTTGAGAAGCTTTGCAAGTGAGGAAAACAGGGTCAAAACAATATGAGCAAAGCTGCTATGAAAATCAGGTGCAGTCAGTGGAAGTGCCAGTAATACAGCTTGAAGAAAAGCTGAGTTTCAATTCCACTGCTCACTGGAAAGGAGCAAAAATCATTGTCTCTAGCCTGGTTCGTCTTGCAATGATGGAACAGGTGTCTGAAATCCTTTCATAAAAAGAACATACAAAGAAACCCCTAACTCGAATATCTGCTTTGCTCCCCATTGGAAGCAAACTATGGTAGACATCTTTCAAGACCAGAAAGGAGCAGCTCAACATCCCAACTATTGAGCTCCTTCATCTTGCTAAGGGTGACTGTATTGCCGCAGAAGATGTTCCTCTCACAAGGCCATGGTAGCCACAGGTTCCTTTTTTGGTGTGGAGATGACCTATCACATATCCCAACAGCAAACATTGGGTTACTAATTTTGTGAGTATGTATCTCTTTGAGCAGTATCTTTTAGACCTCAGAGCAGAAAAGTTTGGCCATCACCCAGTTCCCTGGTAAAGTTCATTGTGTTTTTTTCCAGCCAATTATTAAAACAATCAAGCACAGAAAACATGGAAGACAAGGATATCTGTCTTTTCTGCCTGCCTAGCTAGAAGGACATGCTGGATTCTGACCAGGCTCTGGACAAGTTCACCTATACACTGTGACTATGCAGAGGTCACAGCGTCTTCAATAAAATTTTCTGATATTTAACATGTGGGCATGAGTGGAAAGTGTAGGGCTGTGGCTTCACAGCCTATGGGTGCCATCAGTCCTGGGTACAGGCCAGTGATGGCCTTCCTGCCTGTGTGAGGTCCTGCCCAGAACCTGCTATGGCTTGTGGCCTGGGTGCATGTCATGGGAAGGGTGGCTGCTGTTCCACATTGGGGCCAGGCTCCGGGCAGAGGTGAGGGAGTGTGGTGGGGCATGATCTGCACAGCCTGGGTGTCAGGCTGGGCAAAGGGAACATGCTGGCTGTCAAGACTGTCTGGATGTCATCCTGAGGAGCCTGGACAAGCGTGTTCATGTGAACCTCAAGAAGTCAACAAGGGCAAGTGCAGGGTCCTGCATTTGGGTCAGTGCAATCCCCAGTATCAGTGCAGACTGGGGGATGAATGGATTGAGAGAAGCCCTGTGGGAGTACTGGTGGATGAAAAGCAGGACATAAGCCCGCAATATGCTCTCACAGCCCAGAAGGCCAACTGTATTCTGGGCTGCATCAAAAGAAGTGTGGCCACCAGGTCAAGGGGGGTGATACTCTGGTCTGATAAGACCCCACCTGGAGTAGTGCACAGTGCTCTGGGGTGCTCAGCACAGGAAAGATATGAACCTGTTGGGATGGGTCCAGAGGACAACCATAAAAACAATCTGAGGGCTGGAACACCTATCCTATGACGAAAGGCTGAGAGAGTTGGGGTTATTCTTCCTGGAGAGAGAAGGCTCTGGGGGGACCTTATTGCAGCCTTTCAATACTTAAAGAGGGCTCATAAGAAATATAGGGACAGACTTTTTAGTAGGGCCTCTTATGACAGGACATGGCTTTAAACTAAAAGAGGGGAGATTTAGACTGGATATAAGGAAAAAATTTTTTACAATGAGGGTGGTGAAATACTGGCCCAGGTTGCCCAGAGGAGCAGTGGAAGCCCCATCCACCCACCCATCCATCCATCCATCCCTGGAAACATTCAAGGTAAGGTTGGATGGGGCTCTGAGCAATCTAATTAAATTGAAGATGTCCCTGCTTACTACACGGGGGTGGACTAGAAGACTTTTAAACGTCCCTTCAAACCCAAAGCATTCCATACTTCTGTCTCCTAGAACCCATGGGCCAGGCCCCACAATACTTCACTGGGTAGGTGAACTGGGAGACAGTTGAGCTCTACACACCATGAAGACCAATAAGGCCTGGCACAGGGTAGGCAAGAAGTGGTCACTGGAGCTGCCATTGAGGCTTCCTGAGCTGTGATACACCTTACACCCTGGCCACATCCAGAGGATCTAGGACATTTTGCTGAGGGGTCTACAGGTTTCATAGCTAGTGAAAACCAAAGGCACCAGTTTGGAGCAGGTAGGAGATGCAACATCTCTAGGCTGCTAGCAAGCAAGGGCTGTTGGGAGGAACAGCTTGGGCAGCGCCATGAGGGGAGGAGAAGAAGGAGGAGTTGTGAACATGCACAGGTTTACTGTCTGCATGGAGTGGAATGTTACTTTGGAGGCAGGAGCCTCCAAAAAGTACTGGGGTGGCACAAGGGAGCACAAGAAAGCCTGGGTAATGTCAGCAGAGGAACAGTGTTGACTGGCTCTCCTCTTCCCCCTTATTGCAGTCTTGCCAGTTGTACAGCTGCACAACCCAGAGCCCCTGCACTGAGGTGAGCTCACCAGGTCAGCTTCCAGGGACACAGCACAGTTGCTTTAGACAGGAGGTAGGGATAATGGCCTCCAGGTTGAAGGGCCATGTGGCTGCTGCCAGGAACAAAGTCTGCATAGTGCTTTCTTGGTACCTGGCTCTTCTCCTTGTGCTTCTGAAATGCTGGGGCCTGGGTTGTGGGTCCCGAGTTGGAGTTGACCTATGGATGAATCACAATCCAGCATTTTGTTCCCCAAGTGGTTTCAGGCCCCACAGACAGAACCTGACCCACCTGTGTGAGGCCCTGCCCTCTCCAGGTGATCATGGTTGGGGTGTGGGCAAGGCTAGAGATGTATTAACCAGGAACCAATCCCAAGAGAGTGATGCCATTGCCACAGTGATTCTTGCCAGTCTACAGCCCCTTGCAGCCACAAGCAGGATAGTCCATGACCAGAGTCCAGGCCTTACTGCAGGCAGTTCGGGGCTCTGCCCTTGCTGCTCCCCAGGGAGAGGCAGGAGTTGGGCACCCTTGTGCAGTGCCTGGCACCTCCTCTGCTGCATGGCCTGACTACCAGATGATGAAGCTGGTCACGCAGCACAGGAAGAAGGTGTCTCTCCAGGACACGTGAGTGGTGCTGCTGCATGCTTGGGACACAGGGGCACTTGCAGCACCTCATGGCTCTTTTTGGTCTCCTCCAGAAGATTCTCTTGAATATTCTACAGGAACGAGTGCCGGGCAGCATTCTTGAGGGTGAGAGGTGGTGACTAGAGCCACCACAGAGTCTCCTTGAGCTGTGACACCCTTCATTTGTGCCACATCTGGAGGATTGAGGGCATTTGCTGGGAGGTGCACAGTCTGTGTTCCTGGTGCAAACCAAAGTCAGCAGGCTGGAGCAGGTAGGAGGTCCTGCCTCCCTAGGCTGCGGGCAAGAAGGGGCTGTGGATGGGGAAAGAGCAAGGAAAAAGGGAAGGTGAAGGGGAAAATAAAGGAGGAGGAGGTAAAGGAGATGGAGAAGGAAAAGAGATGGGCATGTGTGGGCCCCCTATTTAGGTGGAGAGGATGTTACTTTTGCTGTAGCAGCCTTTTGCTGTCCCCAACATCACTGAGGCAGTGTGGCCATCAGCAGAGGAGCAGTGTTTGACAGACTCCCCTTCTATTTGCAGGCTTGCTGGTGGGATGCATCAGGGATGCAGCATCCACTGGAGCACTGCAGGTGGCCAGCCTATGAGTTTGTGCACCCTGAAGCCCAGCACACCACCCACTGCTTGAGGGAGAAAGGGCTGTTTAGGGAGCAGAGTCTTTTCATCCCATGCCCCCTCATTGTGAGTGGAAAGCTCTCCTCTCCCTGGAGGCTGCCTTGACCTTGAAGCTCATGGGCTCCTGGCTGGCCTCTCTCCTGTTGCCTGGCTGTTTGGCACCTGCACTGAGGCAGCCCTGGAGAGTCTTTCCTTGTGTGACCTCTCCAGAGGAAAGCAGGCTGAGGTGAGCCTGCATGACAGCCGTGGTGGTGCCTCTCACACCTCCCTGTCCTCTTTTTCTCAGGTCATATGGAGACCTTTGTGGAGTCCATAAAGTTTCTGAGGCCCTCCTTGCTAGCCAAGACAAGAATCGTGGAGGTCTGCAAAGCAAGATTTGCAGTGTGAAATCCCCTGTATGTGCTTTTCTGGAAGGGACTTCAGTACCATCTGTTTGCAAGATTGATTTTGCAGCTGCCATTTGTCTTCGGCAGTAGGTTCCTCAGATGTTTCAGCTCTTCCATACTGTATATTTTCCTCTTCTAGGCTGCTTTTCACAAACAAAAGTCTGGAACTTGGGAGAGGACAAAAATCTGTTTCAGATGTTTGTGCTCCTTTGCAAATTTGCTTCCTAATGCTTTGCTCAAGGGGGAGATGAGGATTGGTGTCTTTAAGGGACCATTTTGTTGTGAGTTTGGACCCTTGAGATTTGTACAGTTGGGTTTTTTTTAAACACTGGGAGTTTGGGAGTCATTGAATTCCAGAGAATCCTGTTTTGCTCTTGAAATTATCCTTACTTACAGCTGTTGTAGCTTTCAGTGCCTTCAGCTGAAATCGAATACAAAACCCCACAATTCAATACTTCATTGATTTCTTCATCTCTATTTCTTTATGTGCTTGACTTCTTTGTGTATAAACTGTGTAGCTTTCCTTGTTACAGTAAGGTTGTTTAATTAGGAAAAAGCCCCAAACCCTTAGTAGATGTTAACAGGAATTGCATTCTGCAGTGGTTTCTCTGCAATAAGTGCAACATTACCTCAGTCCAGAAGAGGGAACTGTTGTTTCAAGTATGGCAAGTCTAAGAAAATAGTTTAGAAAACACTTTAGCATGTAAGGTAAAGATGAAAATGGGCTTATCTAATGATAATAAAAGATGAGGTGTGAAAACTGAACGATTGAAAGATTTTAACAGAACAACAAATTATCAGAGAACAAAAATTTCATCTATCTTTGCTTTTAGAGTATTCTTACATTGATGATTTATAGAAAAATATGTAGGTTAAATTGAATTGTTTATCATAGAACAGGAACACCTAGGATCCTACTTGTTTTCTGACAAGTGAATTAAATTATATAAATTGGGTTATTTTGGTAACATACCTGGGTTTAATTTGATTTTCTGTTAAGTGTCTAAGCCTTTCTGGGTAACAATAAATGCCCTAATAAAAAATAAATCATTTCATTTGCAGCTTTCTGCTATTAGCCCCCGACAGAAATCAAGAAGGAGGAGTGTTTTCCTTCCCACAAAGACTCCTTGTAGGTAAACACTCTGGTACTTAGAACTTGGGTGTTCTATATGCCTCTGTTTCTTTAAGAATAACTTTTTGCAAGTGATTTAAAAAATAATAATATTAGTAATAATAATAATATTAGTAATAATAATATTTAGTGCTTGTAGGTATATGTTGAGAGAATTTAACAGCCAGTGCTCTTGTAGCTAATATTTGTCTTTGGAGAAGGGGCTCCTTTCTTACATTTGCTCGGTGATAATGATATTTTTCCATCTTTAACTATGTTGGTTTTAGCTTGTCTGCTCAACATTAAATGAAGTATTCGTATTCTGACATATTTTTCATGTTCCTGTCATCATGCATAAAACTGTGCAAATGAGGGCCAAGTAACAAGTGAAGACACAACATGAAGCCATCAATCTACTATCAACTTGTTTGGAGCTGGGGACTTGGTATGTAGCTTCGGATTGAGAATAGGAATGAATGCTGTTTTGACAGTTTTCAGGACAATGTGTGACAATACGTCCTAGGTATGGTCTCCTTACTACTAGCTTGTACAAGAAAGCAAGTCTCCTGAACTGTTAACAATGATGCTAGCTAGCATCTGTGATTAGATTTGGATAGAGAACTGAGGGCTACCAAAAACTTCCAATGATGCTAGCTAGCATCTGTGATTAGATTTGGATAGAGAACTGAGGGCTACCACAAACTTCCAATTAATGGTTTGTCAGTTAAACCACACCGTTATTCTCATTGCTGCCGCTAAATGCCAAGGTAATATATTCAGACCAATAAAACCAGCTTGTGGTTTTGTCTTTAGTCTTGTTGATTTGTTGGCTGGTGCTGGCAGCAGTTTTGTACGTATTTCTTTGCTTTCTTGCATAGCCATCACCAGCTCATCTTGCTGACAAAAAACAAAACTAATGAAACATTTTTAAGTCTAGCTGTCTGGGAGATAACACCATGCAATGACTTCTGGCTACCACCAATAAGCCAAACGCATTCTTTGGGTGACTCCAGATAAAACCAGTGGGACAGATTTTCAAACGCTGTATGTCAACGCTGCAATCTGCAGTAGACCTAATACCAGTTTTCAGTCTATGGTTGGAAAGAAATAAGCTTAACCACTTGTAACGAGTTTCTTCTCACTCTTTCTGTGCTCTCTAAGTAATAATATTTATTTTGCATGGTTTTTGTCTTTTGTTTACCCTCTTCTTCATCAATCCTTGTATCTTCCCACCAATTTTGTAATTTCCCATAGGAATAGTAACACAGTGGCAAGACAGCTATGGTGGTTTGCCCTGTGAACCATCAAAAAAATCATGAGTTAAATTTCCGTTTCTTGAATCTTAATGATTGACAATGATATTCTAAATAGAAAGAACACAGTTTAATTTGCATTTAAGATGGCAAGACATTTCACTGACAGTTTAGAGTAGCTCATCTTTTGTCAATAAACTAAGCAGATAAGACTCCAGATGATATCTTGAGGCTATATTATAATCTTTCTCCACATATTTCTTATATTTGCATTTACAGCTGTAATTTGCCATGATGTGAAATGCTTTATGGGTTATCTGTGAAAAGGTTTTTGCTATACAAACAAATATATTTCAGAATTACAAAATCAAGCAAATGTGATCTGGAACTTGCTGGGAAAAGTAAATGATGTTGACTCCAATGCCTATTCCTTGTTACCTTTTTGATTCCAGTTATGTACGGAGCAGAACCGAAAAGGATCCAAGGGGTTGTCAATCCATCCCTCTACCCAAGGCAGGGTTTGCTGCACCCATGTCATTCCTGGCAGATGTTTGTCTGGCCTATTAAAAACCTCCAGTGATGGAGATGTGTGTCCTTTTCAGGAATATGTGCCAATACTTTTCCATCTTCACCATTAGCAGGATTTACACTAATGTCTTACCTGCCATTTCCTTTCTGTGACTCAAGGCTTTTAATTTTGTCCTGTTTTGTGGGACTATTCCTTTTTATTCTACAGTAGCTCTTTGCTCTGCTGAAGGTCACAAAGTTCCTCCTTTGTAGGCGAGACTACCCTCAGTTCATTCTCTTCTCCTTCTCTGGATTCATCTCACTGATCTTCTGTGTCCTTTTAAATTGATCTATTCAAATCCTGTGATACAGACTCCCAGAGGACAAGGGTATGGCTGTAACCCTGTTTATAAATGTTCATATGATGCTTGCTTTCCTACAGAAATACATGAAACCATGCTCAATATATTCACTGTAGTCCTGACCTCCCTTCCTGTAAAGATGCTATGTGCTTTCCTTCTCTTATTTTTCAGATGATGACTTCTGCCTATGTCTAGTATTTCACATGTCTTTGTTAAAAGTATTTTCTGAACATCTTGAAATAAAAATATGCCTGAGAAGGAACAAATAGGTGGTTAGACTTCATCAGTGTACCATCAGGAATTAGCAGGTAAAATTCCTTTTCCTGGAGGTTACAGTGCTATGTTGAACTACAATTCTGGGAATCCAGCTGTCTTTATTAGTGGAAATTGATGAACATCATTCAAACTTTACTTTCATTTGTTCCTTTTAGACTTGTTTATGAAAGGACTGGATGCCTTGTTATATTGTTCTCTGGTAGAGGGTATGAGAATGATCTCTCTTGGGTACGTGGCATAGAATAGGACGTCTTCCTCATAATGAGACCTCTTAGATTTTCAATATAGGAAGAAAGTCATATTTTTTTGCTGTACTGAACTACATATAGTTGTGTATAAGGAAGAAGATTAAGTATAAAATACAGATATGCAAAAATGTTAGAGAAAAGCCAGAAACTGCTGACAAAGTGAAGGTAAGAAAGAATAAAATGGAAGAAAGTCTTCCTTTTTTGGTTCTAAAACACTGACACTCAAAGGACACTATCATGAAAAGGCTGTAGTGTGGTTTTTTTGTCTTGTGATGTCCTTAGATTATGACAAGATGTTTGTTATTTTAGTTAAATTTGAGTCAGTGGACCCATTGTGGAAGCACTTGGGTGAGCTTTTCTGAACTGGTTCATGTAGGAGATCAGACCAGATCAGAAAATTTAAACATCCCTTCAACCTTAAAATCATTGAATGAACAAAAGATCAGAGAAAATTCAGACTGCTAGCAATGCCGACCGAAGGTAATGTGGAAGGAGGCTAAAAAGGAACATTGAAGATGAGACATATTCAGTACTACGTAGGAAACATGGCCTAAAGAGGGGAGGATGAATAAGAAGGTAAAGGCTCAACTTCATCTGCTCTAGTCAAATGAAAGATTGCTGCAGATTTAAAAACTGCATGGGCTGGGCTCTTAAACTTCCCATAACTCCTATTTGGCCATAAGTATATATGTCAATGCGTGTATGCACACACACACATACATACTTAAGTAATTGGAATGAATTTGTTTTGTTTTAAATAATTTTGAAGAGTTATCTGGCAGAGCTTGAAAAACAGGTTGTCTTCAAGCTGTGAGAGAAAGACATGCGGTACAAAGTGTGGTGGTGATGGTTGGTTATTTTCTGTGTAGTTGTGGCTTTCTTAAGTATTAAATTAAGAAACAGCTTTTTTTTTTTTTTTTTTTAAATAGCAAACAGTAAGCCATTTTCATATGAGAGAGAAAAAGCCAGATCTTATGTTTAAGGACAGAGAAAGCAGCAGATGTGTACCTCATCACAAAGAGAACCTATACACTTTCTGGTAAGGGTGTCAGAGTCATTTCACTTGTGTGCTGCTTGTTAATGTGTGGAACCATCCTTTCTATTGGCATAGGACTGAGCTGATTTCAACTGAGCTGTCAGAAGAAAGCACAAATATCTTCCAAAAATGAGAAAACTGTATATCTTTGATAGAACTTGACTTTACTTCTGACCTTTGAATTGAGGATGTGGAGGAAAGGAAGAGAAAGGAATGATTTTGGTGGCAATACTTCTCTATTAAACATGTTCAATGTTCTGGGTCAAAAAGAGCATCCATCAATATTGCAAGATAGCTCAGTGGAGCAGCTGTGGTGGTCCAGCATGTTCAGGTTACAAACCATTGCCACATATTAGCCATCTGGGGATAACTGGAAATGCCTGTCATTATCTGCCTGGGGCAGCAATTTGTAGGAGCTACAGTGCATTATGATAGATTAACTCTGCAGCTGAAGGTGTCATGACCCATTTCTCTGCATCTTCTTTGGACTAACATTGTGAAGTAGAGGCTTTAATTACTGCAGGTTCAGGGGCAGGAATCTAATTTGTAATGATGCTGTAGGACAGAAGGTAGGAAATGCTTAAATAGCCACTATGCCTGTGAACTGAGCACGCACTTCTGTTCAGCACTTGGCTGCCCTCATGCTTACCTGCTTCAGGGGATTCCTTATTCAGGAACTGTTTACATACTTCCACGAACTCAGGAGCTGAGCCATTAACACCAGTCTGAAACTTGTTTGCCAGGATGCTTCTTCAAGTGTTGGTGATCTGCCCTCTCACTTCCACCTGTCCACCTCCAACTCTCTGTGCTCTTGCTAACTTTCTCAACTGCCATCATTATCATGTCCCTGGAAGCCCAGCTCCTTGTGGTTCCTGCTTCACGGAAGGCAGAGCCACTGAGTCTATGGTACCACTCTATGCAACACTGTCTTGTACTCTCTTGTAAGGGATATTAATCCTTCATTATCTTTACCCTTCATGACCTCCTTTCTGATAGACCTCTCTGTCCCTCTGGTGGCTTGCAGGACTGTGATGAGGTATTATGTCAGTTTTTCTTGTCTCATCTCTGTGTTCTCTTACCTTCTTCTCATTTTGCCTCAGTCCAGTAGGTTCTATAATGGCTAGGAACAGTTCTACTGTGATACAATTCAAGGATTTGTCATCTTCCTCTTAACACCACATGGAGAAATACAGATGCTTGGTTGGGTGACAAATCTATACAAATGTATGCATATAGACATATGTATGTATACTCTCATGCATAAGCACATGCACACACACTAACATGCACTAGCTGCTGACGCATACTTTGGTAGTAGATTGCTTTCAGTGTGGAGCTGAGCATGTTTACCCTGTTCCTGAAGCAGGCAGCAACAGGAAGTTTTGTACATTTTTTTCTTTCAAAAGAGCCTGGATGTTGTGCATTTTTATTTACTTTTTTTTAAAGCAGAATGGCATCTGGTTGTGTGGATCCCAACTACCCTTTCCTCCTCACCACTGCTCTGACCTCTGTCCAGGCCAATTTCCCCAAAGCATGTAGGGATATATGCTTATTGGGTTGACTACACCAACTACCAGCTCAAGCAAATAACTACAGCGGGCCCTTTGATTAAAAATCTTTCAAGCTGACCTAATTGTGTGTAAGGAGGAACAAAACAATCTGAAGTATCAAGCAGGGGCTTCCTACACTTTTGTCCTTTGTTTGGGTCAGGTGAGTGAGCTTTTTGTACAGAAATGCTGAACGTTGGTGAGGAAAACTTGGATGCTTTCTTGGTCTTAGAAACTCCTTCAAAGACCTGAATCTTGTGACAGTTTTGTCTTTGTCCCAACAAACAGAGAAAAGATGATTTCTGCTTTCTGGGATCAGATCCCTCTTTAATCAAACTTCACTGAACTTTGAATCTGAACCTGAGAAGCAGCAGTTAACATGCATTTACGTTCCGCTAGGGCAAAATCACTTCCTGACTGGGTTATCTCATAACATCTATACTCTCTCATGTTGACATTAGCATCCATAACTGAATGTCTTCAGTCCTTACTGGTTTCATCTGCTGCAATGGATACCTAGTCCTACGCAAAAATGACAGCACTAGCAACAGGACAAGATTTATTTTGATGACAACAGAGCTGACGTGGGTACAGGCGCTGTCCAGATGAGTCTATAAGAGTCCATATAACATTCTTTCCCTCATAAGACACAGAAAGCACTCTTAAGCTGCAGACTCCCTGTGACAAGATCAATCTTATATGGACTTAGTCTTTGAAGTGTGATGTATAATCTACATTTGTAATGACATTTGTGCATCCCTATTCACTTATAACCCTATACTACTCTTTCACAGGCCCTTTGTGAGGCTGACAGTCAAAAGACAAATATAACGTGCAGTATAGGTACCAGCCAAAGACACATCTATTTGTGGCTACTGAGTGCTTCACAAATAATTGGAGTTGTGAGGTTGAGATCAGTGGTTGATGTGGATGTATAAGACATCCCAGGCATATTATGCAGGGGTTGGAAGATGGATGTTGTGCTTGTAACAAAAGGGATGAGTCATAGAGCAAGGATAAGCAGACAGGATATAGGAGAAGACGTAATAAAAAGAGGCAGATCTGACTACAATCTGCCTTACTGGACACTACCCTGTGGAAATATACTATTTGTGTAATTCAGTAGCAAGCAGCCACAGACGGAGGTAGCGCAGTGCTAGGGAAAATCAACCCTTCTGTGACTTTTTTCTCTTGCTAGAAGAGCTCCTGTCTGGAGCAGGATTGTTTTACAACCTTATGGTGCACTCTCTACCAGAGTTTTGGTTTCAAGCAGTAAAGGAACACTCCAACTAGAAGTAAACTTCAGTGAAACTGCATGAGCAGAGCACTGAAGGGCGCGTCAGCTCTTCTTGCTTTGTATAGTGACCAAGAAACTTATCCACTTTGGTGAGAAATGGGAGAGGAAAACACATCATTGTGTTATACTTAGGTTTTTCATTACTTTTCTGTCTGACATAACAGTTACCTGCTGTGCCACTGAAGACTGGGAAGTCTCAGAGAACAGTAACTGGACATTTTTACAAAAAGCTTTTAATGGACTAGCAGAGCAACTTTTTTCCGAAGTTCCATCAGAAAAATGAAAAAGAGGTTACCTGTTGGTGTTTTAATTTAAAGCTTGCTACACAAGATGATGGTGGATTGTATACTAACTCTGGAAGAGGTAGCACATATGGCATAGCAATAGATGCAAGCTTGTGACAGTGCAAGGGGAAGGCAGATAAACTCATGGGATAGAAGGGAAAGAGTAATCTTAGCAGTGAAAAGAAAAAAAATGTTAAAAATGTTCCTTTAAAAAGCAGAGAATTCCCCCAAAATGTATGGACTGGTTGAGGTCTATATCCTCTGTCCTTCCTCATCACTGCATTGAGGTGATGCTGTCATAGGCTTGAAAAGGAAAACCCAAACTGTCTGCCAGAGCAGACAATAGTGCTTGCAACTGCAAATGGGTGAAGGAGGTATGTAGGGGTTTTGTTAGGCTTAGGACATTTAAAAATGCATTGAAGTATTTAATATATTGTTGCCTGGAAAATTAGCTAGATGTTTCTTAGAGAAATCTTAATCTTCTTCCTGTGGGGACAGAATTTACCTGCCTTTCTGTTTTACTATGGAGCATTGGCAGGGTGTTTTCTGGGGAGGAATGACAGTGGATGAGCAGGTAGAATTGTGCTGTACTGCTTTGCTCTACTCTGCTGTCCTGATGGATATGTGACTTTGGGCCAGCCTCTGGGATGGCATTTCATCCTGTTTAGCTGCAGGCACCTGGTCTGCATACATTGATCTCCAGAACAAAGACACACCAGCTATGGAGTCAGTGGAATAGCAGCCCGGTTCCAAAGAAGGAGGTTTTTGCCTTGCCTTGGAAAAGTCAGTTTCTCAAAATGAAGTCTGTGCATGGTACAGGGATCCTGAATATGGTGTCACAGTGATCCTAAGGGATTCATCAAAGGTGTCACTTAAACAGATCAATCTCAGACTTAATGTGTCTGAGTCTCACAACTGCAGAAGTTTTCTTTCCCTACCTCAAAAGAAGTTATTTGGGACAAAGACGCTGCTGGTGCTCAGATTTCACAGTAAGGCACTGTAGATACTGCAGATTTGCAGAAACCCATGAAAAGACATACGCAGCACTAATTGGCTTTTGTCGCTTTCTTAGAGCACCTTCTGGGGCATTCATTCCTGTGGCCTCATTTCAGCTGCATGGCAGGTATTCATCATTAGTGCTTCTTTGTCTGCTATATAAGATTTTTTTTCTTAGCATTTTGAAAAGATCTAATTTATTGTCCTGGGGATGCCTCTGGAGAAATTATGGCAGTTCATGCTAGAGCTGCTTAAGATGTGACCCTCAGCTGTCAGCAGCAGTTGCAGAGGTAGGAGAATAGCCAGAGTGTCTTCCACCTGCTTGCCCAGGGCCAGGTAGATTAGAGTAAATTGACCCAAAATGACAATAATCCCAGCCTGAACAGAGCAGACTTCATATGAAAGCAGACTAAGTTTCAGGGTTTTTTTGAGTTGTATTTGATTGTAGGTCCTGTTCATATCCTTCTAAAGATCAAAAAAAAGTTGATCCTTTTTCTTTTCCTTTCTCTGTGAAGGATGGCTCCATGTATTTTCCTGCTTCCAGCTACATGGTTTGATTGTCCTTGGGCCAAGGCATGGGTGCAGTCTGCAGTAGGGCAGGAAGAGGTGGCTTAAGGTTGTACCTGAGCAGAGGTGAGTTAGGTAACAGTCACCTTCTTGTCTCTTCTCCAGATTCAGAAAAGTTTTCCAACAAGATACACATACTGTGATTCAGGAAAGCAGAAGATTTATGGATGTACCTTCTAAAAACAAACATGAGCAGTACTGAAGGCTGGCTACTGCTATTTTTATCATTGTATTATTCTCAGAACTGGAAAATAAAGTCGCTTGTTGAGCAGTTTCTTCTTTTTCTGTCTCCCATTTAACCATAGCAAAGACAAAATACATCACTTAACATTTTATACTTCCTGATTAATGGCTGCATTTGAAAGCAGCTGTAGGAGATCATTACAGTGGAGTCAAGGGACCTGAGATCTGCCATTGAGCTCCTAGGATTACGCAACAAAATATTATTCTGTAGTTAGAATTATATCATTAAATTATTTCAGTTTTGTTTCTGAAGATAGNAATTCTACTTCAGCTGATTTGTGCTGATGAATTTATCAGTTTATCAGCAGATAACACCATAAAACTATATAAACATACCCATATACCACACAAACTAGTATGTAAGTGTGCAGGGGCACAGATTATTTTCATCGCTGTGACGACTATAAAAATGGTCATGGTGGACTGGAACAAAGGTCTATCTATGTTGGTATTCTGTCTTTAGTAGTGATTAAAATCAGACATGTAGGTGAAACTAGGACAAACATACATGACACTTTCCCCAGCATCCAGTGATTTTCAGCTTGTTTTGAACTGGGATCACTTTGCTCTTTTTCACTCTGAGGGTAGTGAGATACTGGAACAGGTTGCCCAGGTGGGTTGTGGAAGTCTTCAAGGCCAGGTTGGATGGGGCCTTGAGCAACTTGGTCTAATGTGAGATATCGCTGCCATGGAAGGATGGTTGGAACTAGGTGATCCTTGAGATCCTTCCAA
>VYZX01026248.1:77645-90565 GCA_013401335.1 Brachypteracias leptosomus
CTTCCTGATTAATGGCTGCATTTGAAAGCAGCTGTAGGAGATCATTACAGTGGAGTCAAGGGACCTGAGATCTGCCATTGAGCTCCTAGGATTACGCAACAAAATATTATTCTGTAGTTAGAATTATATCATTAAATTATTTCAGTTTTGTTTCTGAAGATAGCTATTTATAACCAGAAGTAATAAGTATATACTTACTGCACTTACCTGAATAAAATATCTTACTACAAAAATTCAGGGATGAATATATACAGAAATTCATTTTATAAGGCTATCACTTGAAAAGAAAACCTCAAACAAAAAACCCTGTTCTTATAAACTTGGAACTCTCCAATATTTGGGGTTGTTCAGTCTGGAGNAAGTCTTCAAGGCCAGGTTGGATGGGGCCTTGAGCAACTTGGTCTAATGTGAGATATCGCTGCCATGGAAGGATGGTTGGAACTAGGTGATCCTTGAGATCCCTTCCAACCCAACCCATTCTATGATTCTATAATTCTATTATTCCAGCTTACTAAATATTCCACAAGTGTATATAGGAGAGCAGTGGGTGATAAGCTAGTGGAAAGGATTTAAACCTATCCTACAATGAAGACAATACTTTAACAAATCACAGAACCAGATACTATGATAGTGAGGGAGTTTAGAAAACCTGTCTGTGTATATAATTTTATGATTAACATGTTTTCTAGTGGAAGATGTGGTTACTGGGTAAAATAGTTAAAATATAGTTTTCAATGACTAATATGGCTGAGAATGTGATCTTTAAGCATCTTTGTATGTAGTTGGATGACAGCTACAGGCAGATATATCTACTTATCTATGAGCCACTCCCTGTATTTCTAATCATAAAATGTTTGCTCCAAGAACCCCTCCAGCAAGTTCAAATAAACAAAGCAACTAGTAAAGTGTTAGCTGCCCAGGAGCGCCCTGAGAGAAGGGTGTTGTAAATGCTGACAATAGATGGGCTCAATATATTGTTTGAGAAAGCTGTAGCTAGTGGCCTCATTCATCATTGTGACAGCAATACTGACAGCTCTCTGCAGTGCTTCATCTGCAAAATGATGGATCAGCAGTGAGGACTGGCTGATGGGAGACGCTTGAAACATCCAGAGCTTTCAAAGTCTACCTTCTCTGTCATACTTTATTTGTGCTGCATAATGGACAAGCACAGGCAGGGTGTTGAATCATAGGCTTGAGCCTTGAGATCCTGACCAGGGATAATTTGTCTAAATGTGCACAATTCTTTCCTTTTCAGATGCATTCAATAGCAAAGCCTGTGGCAGAAGTAGGGACGGGCTTGGCCACTCAGAGCTGTTCAAAGTTAATACACACGCAGGTGTGAAGAGGAGCTACCTAGGACAGAGCAAAAAGCCAGACCTCTTTGTGATTTGCTTTTGAAATAGAATTGGCCTACATGTTGATGACCAGAAATTATTTTAAAGCTATAAATGAGCCTATGAGCTTTCTGCATGGAGGCAAAGTAATGATGACATAAATCTAATGGCTTGTGTACCCTAAAGAGCAAGTGGAGTTATAGCGTCATGACAATAGCAGATATATTCAGAGAGGATGTGAAATAGACTTTAAAATTTACAAAGATAGGTTGAATAAAAATAATATGTGTAGAACATGACTGAAGTGCTCCCTGACAGCACCATGAGACTCGGATTTTTATTCTTTAGTGTTATGAAGCTGATAGGAGACTCGTTAAAGCAGAGGAGTAGCAGCATCCTAAAGCTGTGTTATAGTTAAGGGTCAGTGTCAGTACTTTCATTATAAAACTTGTTCCTCCAGAGAATATAGTACTGCAATAAAAACATTCACTCTGGCCTGAAAGGTGCTGCATGACAATTTGGTCCACAGGACAGTGAAACAGCCCAACCGAAAGTCTGCTAAAGTGCAGGGTGAGGCTTTGGTTTGCTTTCTGATCAGGACCTGTGTAAACTGAATGGCTGCAAGATAAATTAACAATGCTGAATTTCCAGCATTAGCAGAGCATGAACAGTGAAAGTGCATGTTTCCCTACAGTGACTATCGATTGAGCACACTCACTGTATAAGATGCACATTAAGTAAGCCCATTGCCAACATGTGACACAGATCTTGGTCAGTTAATAATTTCACTTTCCCCTTTCCCTGAAACATGTACCTATGGCATGGTCAGGGGCCAGTCAGCACGGCTGCAGTTCTAGAGCATGGATCAGACCACTGTATCTGTCACTCCTAACACTGTGGAAGAGGTTGAGATATCTAAATTAGGACTTAAGTCTCTGTATACTTACTTTAAAATTGGTGCAAAGAAAGAGAAAATTTCAAAGGTAGTCTGTGATATGGAAGTACATGGCTCAAAAACTGTCATCTCAGTGTAGCAGCTGAAGTAAGACTGGGTCACAGAGGAATTGCTAGTAAGGCTGTAAAAAGATACTGTCCCGCTGGGGTCCCTCCCAGGGCCAGCTCCACCATGGTTTCTTACAAAGGAGCCTATCTGGGATAGGTCCAGGTACCCTGTGGAGGAAATTTTCTTCAGTCTTTTGAGTTTTGAATGTCATGTGTGTTCAGTGTGTGATTGGCAGAAGAGTTACTCAGCCTTATGAGTGTGAAAGGTCTACTAACTAAAGAGAATATTCCTATGGTGTAAAGTAAGGACAAATAGGGATTCTTCAGTCAATCAAGTTTTTCTTATGATGTTCAGCCAGGGTCAGAAAAGCAGTGATTTTCAACCTTCTTCAGTTTTTAGGCCCCTACAATATATTGAGATTGGAGATGTAGACAACTGTATACTGAATTCAAGCCAACAGTAACAACTTGTGTCTCTTAATTACCTTTTCTAGATGCACTAGATGTAATCTGTGAGCCTTAAAGGGTGTGCAGATCACAGAGTGAAAGTCAGCTCCTTGAAACTGGTATTCTAAAAGGAATGAATTATTCTTGTGTTTCATAATACCTGATTTACTCCAAAACCTAATTGGGGTGAAGTAAATGTCAGCATTAAGAGTGGACATGAATGAGTTAGCAGTGTACACTTGCAGCCAGAAGGCCAACCATATCTGGGCTGCATCACAAGCAGTGTGGCCAGCAGGTTGAGGGAGGTGATTCTGTCCCTCTACTCTGCTCTTGTGATATCCCACCTGGAGTATTGCATCCAGCTCTGGAGACCCCAGCACATGAAAGACATGAACCTGTTGGAGCGTGTCCAGAGGAGGTCTACAAAAACAATCCGATGGCTGGAACACCTCTCCTATGAAGAAAGGTCGAGAGAGTTGAGATTGTTCATCCTGGAGAAGAGAATATTCTGGGGACACCTTATTGCAGCCTTCCAATACTTATAGGAGGCTTATAACAAATGGGGACAATATTTTTAATATAGCCTGTTGCAATAGGATAAGGGGTAATGGTTTTGAACTAAAAGAGGGTAGATGTAGAGTAGATATAAGGAAGAATTTTTTTTACAATGAGGGTAGTGAAACACTGGCCCAGATTGCCCAGAGAGGTGATCAATACCCTGTCCCTGGAAACATTCAAGGTAAGGTTGGATTGGGCTCTGAGCAATCTGATTGAGTTGAAGATGTCCCTGCTCATTGCAGGAGTGTTGGACTAGATGACCTTTAAAGATCCTTCCCAACCCAAAGCATTGTATGATTCTGTGGCTAGCTCTTTCCCAAATAACTAAAGCGTGCAAAGAGTTACCTGGTTGTGCATCTTAGAGTTGGAGACTAGTTTTACTGTTTTATGAGAGCAAGATTTTAGGTGTGAATGGTCCTGGGCAGAGTGGCACACGCATAGTGCAGAAGAGATGCTCTATAATCTCTTCTGTGGTCTGTTCTGCTGACCTGGTGACCTCAGCCAGAAGTTTGTCACTAGAGAAGACCTCTCTTCACAGTGTGATTTCAATTCACTACTTCATCTGAAGGAATTCTAACTAATAGGGCTTTGTAAACAGCAGCTGGCTTTTACCCACTGAAATTCCATGAGCTGAGCTGACATGGAATTCAAACCATGATCTTCCTGTCAGAAGAGGCTACTTATGCCCACAGGTGAGATGTGTTAGTAATGTGCTACCATGTAAAGCTTTTCCATGCTTTGGCATGTGAGAAGGTTAGTTCCGTTGACCATTTAATAATTTAATATTTGTTCCTTTGACAACCTGTTTGGCGGCAGGGGGATATTTTCATTAGTCTGTACTGCTTGGTGTGTTTTTTTTAATTTGACTTGTGGGACTTAAAGGGGAAAAAAGTTCAGTGTAAAGCATTATAATTTAGGATAGTCAAGTTTCCAACTTGAAAGAAGAAAACAGTTCCATGAAATTAACAATTTTATCTGTAATCTCATTTTCAACCTTTGTGTCCTGATATTTTCAGAGCTACTAAGAATCTGGATATTCTAAAGCAACCAATACTTTTTGTGGTATTGGATTTGTATATTTCTACTACATCTTTGTTTTTACAAAAGAATAATTAAGGCTATTTTGGATCTTGCATTTTTATTTCCAGAGGTTTGTTTACTGCTTCATCATGCTAAAAGGAATGGGAAAGAACAATTGCCAAATTAACCCATTTATACACCCATTTGTCCAAACTGGTCATCCAAACCAAACCCAGTGAAGCCCTCCGACATTTTCTAAGATGTGCTGCTTGCCTTTTAGTATGTTCAGGATTCCTCCAACATAACAGAACTGCTGGGAGGTGGACAGAATGGCCCTCTGGGAAACCTTAAGGCCACACTTTACCTTCTAGATACACGGCCACCATTGTTCTGTGTTGACACTATGCAGACTGTCTTGCTGGGATGACTATCCTGTTGTCAATACAGCAGGAAACTCAACAGAAATATGATAAAAATCTGACTGAAGGAAGGAATCTGACCCAGGACTGTGGGTCTGTGCACCTTCCACTGAGAATCAAGCATCCTGGAGCTGAAATTCAGCTTTTCCGTCTTGAAATAAAGTCATTGAACCTTAATGAGGGACCAAAGCATACTATCTCTTGGAAGTACTGGTCTAGTCAGCTCCTAAAAGCTAGTGCATTTTGACATTTGTTTCTGATCAAATCAGAAGTCTAATAATTATTAAAAAAAAAAAAAAAAATTTTTTTTTTTTCTTTAAACTAAGGGTATATTCTCAATGGTGTATGAAGGTTTACAGTACAATTAATAGAGATTTGGGCAATCTAATTTATTATAGTTACTTGTTACTGTGGCCATATAACCATTCACTACTCTTTTCTAGTATGTCCTTGCAGCACAGCGTACATCAACAACATGCTTATCATTGGCATACCTGCTTACATCTAACCTTCTAGTCATCATACGTTAAGTCATATAAGCTGTAAATGTGACAGCAATATATAATAAGGCCTAAAGTTGTGTCTTGAAAACATTTAAGTTTCAGGAATAAAGAGTTCAGAAATCTGAAAAAAACCCAGAAGGATGGCTGATTGTGGAGCCATTATTCCATGCTTTGATTTTTAATCAGAGACCTACTAAAGGTGGGGTCTGGTTTTCTTGGAGTCATTGGAATATGGGAGTAATCAGCACCTCCGGAAAAAGTGTCTATCATGGTTCATGAACTCTTCCTTATAACAAAACTCTTAGGCACTGATTTTAAGCTTGCAATACATGGAGACAGGCTCTTTGCCAGAAGCATTGACAGAAAATCCCTTGTGGAGATGCACTTTGACATCAGAAAGTCACTGTGTGTGGGGTGGGTGGGCCCAGCTCTGTGGCTGCAGAATAGTGGAGATATACCATGGGACGTGGACAACCAGCAACACAGGACTGCAGGTGGGGAAAGCAGATGGGCTCCAGCTCTGCATAGCTCACAGGTCCTCTTTCATGTCCCATAGTAGCCCTGTGTAGGGCTGTGGAGTCAGCAGGACTCATGATGGTCCTGGGTAGCCACAAATTCGCAGTTCCTTGGGAAACAGTGAGCACTGGTGTTTAAGGCAGGTGCTGAAGTCCTGGAAGACATTTTGATGAATCTATCTCTTCTCCAGGGAATGCTGGTGCAGGACACTTCTAAGATGTGCTATGGAGAATCCCACTGTGCTCACTGGTGTAGTGAGAGAGATGTCAACACTCTTATTCATGCCATACCTTTGAGGAAACCAGAAATAACCTCTGCACTGTAGTAACTGCCACACATATGTGTATGGCTTTTGAAAAGATGGAACTTGTGAAAAAGGTTTTATCTTTTATGCCCATGTATTTGTCATTGCAGCATTTGCAAAATCTACATAAACAGGAAGTTACTTTGGTTCCTACATATATACATATATTTTACTTATTATAATACACAGACAGTAGTAGAGTCAGGTAGTATGCTTATGACCAAATGATATTTCACTGACAAATGTTATTTCATGTTAAAGTAAGTAAGGAAAAAAGACCAGGAGATACTGCCTCTCAACAGCATTGCAGTAAAGAGTGCAAATACGAAATACAGAAAATGTATTTGTCCCTCATCTATCTCATTCAGAGCTATCTAACATGAAAAATTCAGGCAGAGTCCTCCATCTGGGATTTTTCCAAGCTTGGCTCATTTCCCAGTCAAAGCCATGCATCCTTGAATTGGAAAATACAAGAATCCAATTTAAAAAATATTGCATTTTAACACATTTCTGTGTTTATAAGAAGATTCTGAGTGGTGTTTCTCCAGAAGGAGGCCAATAGCCCCTTTCAAAACTGTGTATTCCAGAGGATGGAATTGTTATCCAGGGCTCAGTCCTACTCCATGCTTTTATGTACTTTTAGGATAATTTTCAATTACTGTAGGCTTAAGCCCTTGGAATGTGAAAATTCTAATTAAAAGAGTGGATTTTTATGAGGAATGATGAATAATAAGTTATGCATCCCAAAAGGTCTGTCCAAGGTGACAGCATTCAAGGATGACTATTTAGAAAGTAAATAAAATTTTCTTTCCATGAAATAAATCAAGCCATGTGGAGGTTTCAGGAGGTTTGGGCTCAGTTTGCCACATGTCTATGCCAGTTCCATCTCCACAAGTTTGGACGACAGACATCATTGATAGGATCATGTGGCTTCAGCCCACTGATGCTTGAAAAGGAGGAAGAGACCTCTGTAATGACAGTAATAAGGAACTGAGTGTTGCACTGTCCTCTGTCAGAGTATGTTCTCTATGCATACATCTCCATTTCTGCCTCTTGGAGCAGCTCATCTTGACACAAAGTCTTACCTTGGCTCACCACAGCAACTGCAAGGAACCCAGTTCATTTACAACCTTCTGCAAAACAGCTGCTGTATTTTTGACTGCTTTAAATTAGATGCTTCTGCAGCTACACCTTTCAGGGATGCAGTAGGCTGGTTGTATTCTCAATATTTCTTTTGATGTTAGGCAGCCCAGGATAAGATAAAATTGTAAAAACTTCTTGGGTTATAACTTGAATTTAGAATCTTGACAGCTCTGTTCAGACACAGCGTCAAAAAGCTCTTGGTACCTTTAAACAACGGTAGGATGAAGAGATATCATCTCCTAAGGGACAACAGGAAACAACTTGGCCTTTCAGAAATGTTGCATAGGTATGCTTTCCTAGGAACATCAAGCCCAAGTATGGCAATCTCCTGGTAAAGTATCTCCAGGGATCTCAATCGAAAGGAAGCTATGATATGATAAAACTGCTGGATAGAATGAAAATAAGGAAAAAGCATGAAAATGGTAAGGCTGATTCTGATTAAATAAACCTTAAATCTGAAGAAATAATTTCTTTATAGAAAAAGGGATTCTTTGTTCATTAAATAACAGTTTGAAGGGACATTTATATAGTAATTGTTGTCTGATATAAGTTCATGATGGACTCTCAGTTCAATCTAAAACTTGTCATTGTCAGATAATACCAATGAATTTGTCATTCTTTATTTTTATAGCAGTTATTTCTGTTCTATCTTGGGCACAGTGACTATCAAAATCCAATCTCGTAAGTCGTGCTGCTGCATCAACAGTGAGAGGTTAAACAAGGAATATGTGTGCTGAATAAGGCAGACAGTTTACATGAAAAGAGACACAGATAAGACTCAGATACTCAATGCTGTGGTTGTCTCAGTCTTCACTGATAGGTTCCCCAGAGATAGCATTCAAGGAGGAGAACAACCAGCAAGTGGATGAAGGTTGAATCAGAGATTACTTGCACAAACTCAACCTATGCAAGGCCATGGGACTCCACAGGCTGCACTTAAAGTTGCTGAGAGAGGTGGCTGATGTCCATGTAAGGTCACCCTCAAGCATTTTTGAAAGTCTGTGGAAACTGTGGGGAGATTCCCAACAACTGAAGAAAGGCAAATATCACACCTGTCTTCAATAACGATCTGAGGAACTTCAGGCCAGACAGACTCACTTCACTCCCTAAGACAATCCTGGTACATGTCCTGTTGGAGCACATACCTGGCCGTATGGGGGAGAAGAACGTAATTATTGGGCAGTCAGCATTATTGATCAAGGGTGAATCGTGCCTGAAACAGCTGGTTACCTTTTGTGATGAAATGATCGGATTTGTGAATAAGTGGAGAACAAGGGATATAATTTATGTTGTCTTTGGCAAAATTTCCCTGATGTCCTTGAATCTGCTCTAGACATTAGAGTCTGGGTGGATGTTCCACTAAGTGGGTAAAATATCTGCTTGGGTTGTCATGCTCAGAGATGGTGGTCACTGGGCTGTATCTGCCTGGAGGCTGGTGCACTGTGGGGACCCACAGTATCTTCTCTGAGGCCTGTCCTGGTTACCATCTCTAGTGGTGAGCCGGGGAGGTCACAAAAGGCACTCTGGCAGGTTTGCAGATAACATCAAAGCTATAAGATTGAGGTTGATTCAGCTGAGAGCAGAGACAGCTTCAGGGCACCTAGCAGCACTTGGTGCCTAAGGAAAGAGGATCAATGAGATGGTGACAGTGCCTGGATGCATGTGAGAAACTCCTTTTGCTTTCTAAAGATAATAGCCAAACCCCGGAGGAGCTGCCCTGAGGAGCCTGGTGTCTCCATCCTTGGAGGCTGCAAGCCTGGACCTGAGCTCATGCTCTGTGCAGATGGTGAATGAGAGGCCTCCTGGGCTCCTGTCTCCCGCTGTTGCTCTGAGAAGTGGCTCTATGATTTTGTGAAGCAGAGAACAATAGACCATTGTTTTTTAAAGCGCAGTTGAAGGTTCCACATAAGCACAGTTCTGATTAAGCAGAACATGGAATTTTCACAGTCTTTTCTTTACTAAAACATTTTATCATTTTAGGCAATAAACGGGATTAATCAAACCCATGATCAAAACGCTGTGACTTTGCAGTAGTGAGGACAAGGGCAACCTGCTCTCACATCCTTGCAGCTAACTGCAGCCTGCATGTCAGGTGCCATGGTCTTTGCTTAGACTCATTTACACCTCTGCAAAACCATTGTAAAAGTGTTACCATCCTGATTGCTTAGTGCTCTGAATCTACTTTGTGCGAGTGGAAATCACAACTTAAAAATTGGAGTCCCACTTTGTTCTCTGGCAACTGTGAAGTTTTAGCAATTTCTGGAGAAAAAGAACCCACTGGCAATCTTTTGCTTGCCTGAGCCTGAGAGACATATGGGTGAATAAACTTTTAAATATCTTTCTGAAAATAGCCCCTCCACTCCTTTCAAACTTTGCCAAAGGTGCCACGACTGTTACTCTGATTCCTCAGTCATTTCCATGACAATATTTTCTCATTCATGTTAGTTTTGGTTTTAAACTATTAGTCTTACTACATATGTTGTTATTCAGCCTTATCTAGACAGAGACTTGTCTACAGTAAGGTCTATCCATTTTGGTATACCAAGGAGATTTTACAGCAATAGCTATCATATTAAGGAGCAAGCAGAGGCCAGCAGATTGATTGGCTATGGCAATAGAAAGAAATCTGATACTGACAGGCTTAACTGAAGGCTCAAGCTTCACACAGCAGGCTTCGGAAGACTGCATTGTTATTTCATTTTTTGGTTTAGAATAATGTGATAGATGACCTCTTGTCTTGCTTTGTAGTCCCTCTTTGCTCCATTTATTTGTTGCCATCATGTTCCCATGAATATTTCATTGTTATTTCTACAAAACATCACCCAGCAGGTTACATGCACATTAGTGTTTGAGAAAGTGGAATCTGTCAGTACCAAGCTTTTGAAGAGGTTTTCCATTTATTCATAGCAGAGGGGTGGGAAAGGTCAGAAGAAGCTTACTGACTTAATGAAGAGATGGAGGAGGATGTAGTGAAAGAAAATGGAGAGAACTGATCATTCTGTAAGCTGTTGTAGGCAATATAATACGTGCATGCACACAATTTTTTTTATTGGTCACTGTAATTGTGATGTTGTGTTATGTCCTTATAAAACACTCAGAAAAGACACTGCAGATACATTGAATCCATTGACCATGACCAAAAGGAAGAAAACTGTGGAAAGAAATCAGCAGCAGGCATTGTGCATACAGCTCATTCAAGCCAGCTGGAAGCATTGTGCATTGTGTGACAGAGCAGTTCTTCTGGAGAGAGTGAAATATTGCTACAAGAAGAATCCTGATGAGATCTGGGCTGCGTCAGCATAGGAGAGGTCATCTGCATGTTTTTTACATTGTAGTGTCTGACTGGAGAGTTTGGCCCTGTACAATTCCAAGGTATACCATTTCCTAGCTTTCATATTCCCAAGGTGGTTTACATGCTGAATATTAAAGTACATTACTGAGAAAAAATGTTTTGTAAGCTCAAAACTATGCTTCACAAAATATTAATTATACGTGTATAGTCTGTGGTTATAAACTGGCTGGCTCATGGACAAGCAATTCTGATATAAAGTGAAGGAAAGGGTAGAAAATTTGATAAGGGATAAGAAAAAGGAAGAATCTGAGCTTTATTTCAACAGAAGAGTTGACAGGTAGCTGAAGGTCAGTGTTGTTCTTTTAAATGGTTGCTGGTTTTGAAGTGGATATATCAGTTTTAGTATTGCATGGGTCAAAGAAATATTCTTCAGCAACAGGAGCTTCAGTTCTGCTTAAGTGCAGGGGTTTTTTGTGTGCTTGGTTGGGATTAATCCCAATTTTCCCAAGCCTGGTGTCAACATCACATTGTTTATTTCTAACTCACCAGGTGGATTCTCCTCACACATTTCTACTGGATTAGAGCCAGCCCTGGTGCTTGGACTTCAGTCTGTCATTTCTTCTATCAAATATATGAAATATGCATCTTCTGAATTTACAGACTACCTGCAGGAAGAACTCTAACTTTGCATTAATGTAAATAATGTACAACCTTTCAACTCCATGTGTAGTATAAAAAAGCCAAACCATGTACGCAGTTGTATGTACAGAACAATGTTTTCCTGCAGCTAAGACAAGTAAAATAAAGACAAAATAAAATTATTAGGCTAACTCAAAAAGAAGTTTTCATAGGGAAGCCAGTGCCACTTTCAGAAATGCTTCCTCTTCCTCCTAATGCTGTGCCACTTTGCCTCGTGCAAATATCAGCCACAGGTCAATATCTGGCACCCAGTATTTTAGATGAGTTAGCTGGGCTTCAGTGGCTTTGTAAGGCAAAGCGCTGTAATACAAGAAAGCCAGTGTCCAAAAGACAAAGTCTCTGCCTCCCAGGTTTGCTTTACACATTCACAAGAAATGTTTGTCCCTACTTCACACTGTGATGCAGCTGAACCCAGCTCAGGTGAGAAGGCTATCGGCCCTATACCTGTACACAGCCCTTTATCTTCCTGTGGCATCTTGCAAATCAAGACTAGATGTATAGGGAAGAATAAACCTCAGCAAAGGACAGTGGAAAGAGGATCATCGTTCCTGAAGTCATTTTCTCCTTGTGTTGTCTCATCTGTGGGGCAACATGGTGCTGGGCCCATCACCACCAGACTGTACAGGCTTAGCAAAAGAGATCTTGCTTTGCCTGAAGTGAAGATAACAAATGTGCTGAAATAACCATAGGGAGGATGGAATGAGTAGAGCTGCACAGATGGAAGACACTGAATGACTCTTTCTAAAAAGTTTGTATAAAAAGGGTGGGATAAATCCTTCACTGATGCAAAATGGTGTAACACCATTTGAAGGCAACAGACTTTCATCAAATGCCTGCTTTTATAAAGTTGATGACTCTGTTTCACAAAATACCTCTATTCTGTAGTATTCTTCGTGATTAATGAGCAATTCCTCCCAGTGGGACCACAATAACAGAAGAAAGCTACTTTCTCTCCCAGTTTTCATAAAGCATTGTCTTACAACAGCAAGATAGTAGCAAAGTACATTCTTGATGCACTTAATACACTCTCCAATTTCACTCAGTTTTGAGACATTGTCTGTTTTGTCCTTTAGCTGTGATGAACAGAGTGTATTACTAGTGCTGTAGAACCCCACTATTTATATTCCCATCTTATGTCCAGCACATTATTTGTTACCTCTTGGAAACACAAGGAGAAAATGATTATAATAGTTCAGTTGACTTCTCTCTTTATCTCTTGTGCTTTCTACCTAAGAAGTATTAATTCACTTGCATCATGTCATTAGGAAGCATATTTTGAAGTTTCACAGAAATGCAGTAAAATACCTGGGATGTATAACCTCTGCCAAGAGCTGAAACTTGTTGCCACGCCCCTGGCAGACCCATTTGTGATTAGATATAGATAATAAGAAAAAAGCATATATATATCCATTCTTCAAAATCATACCTAGGACCAAGGAATAATTTATGGTTTGTTGCAGAACAGTGGAAACCAATATCTGCAACCAGGAAACCAGACCCTCAAATTGGTTAAGTCAATATGACCCCCTAAGATGTGTGTGCATTTTAGACAGTCTTCTACACAGTATTAATAACTGGTGATGTTAAATGGAGCATGACAGAGCATGTCTATATCACTGCTTCATTACTTTTGTTAGAATACACATTACAAAGGCTGAAAAATTGCAGAGTTACATGTTGTCC
>VYZX01026249.1:0-60943 GCA_013401335.1 Brachypteracias leptosomus
CAGACCCACTACAGAAACATACACATTAGAGAGATTAGTCACATTGTTAATGCATTATTGGGAAAGTTTCAAGTATTTCAGCAATAAAGATAAAGGAATTTATGTAAAACCTCTATATTACTGAGATACCACAAACTAATAAGCAATGTTTTAGTCTGGCTGTTGGAGCATGTCAGAGTCCAAGTCTACTATGGAAATCTCAAATATTAAAAATTGCTTCAGAGCTGCATCTCCAGATGTGTCCACATTGTTACTCTAGTGACACATGTACAAACTTTGTCCAGTCTTTACAAGTTTCCTAGGCATGTCTTTGCTTTGATGTTCCTGAAGAACATACTCCCAAGGAACAACAGTAGAGGCTCGCTGCAAGTTGCACTGAGAAAAGTTTTGTGCAGTACGTGGTTGGAACTGCTTCCTGGTAAACCAGATTAAGTATAAACCAAACCAAGCAGTAATCTGTTTCTAATCTTCACACAATTGTATAGTGATGCAAGCCCACTCTCCCCATTACCTGAGATGGAAGTAAGAAAATCTTGTCTACAACTTGCACAGCTGAAATATTAAAAAAAAGTCAGCTAGACTTCAACTCACCCCACCCTGTAATACAGAGCACCATGACAATAGTGTGTAATTAACAATCAGAAAACAGAAAAGCACATTTGCAGGATTAATAATATTCAGCCCTTTTGTGGGAAGATTCCATCTCTTCACTAACATCTGAGAGCTCAGAAAAAAACCTGTCTTTCTCTCCCCTTTTTCACTTTGGTGATCATGAGTTGTTTGCCACAAATGTTTAGGTACCAGCCTCTGGTTCCAGCCACCTTAAGGTAATTGTGACCTTATTAATGTTTATAAATACATTAAGGGAGAGTGTCAGGAGGACGGACACAGGCTCTTCTCAGTGGTATCTAATGATAGGACAAGGGACAAAGGGTGTAAGCTGGAACACAGGAGGTTCTACATAAATATGAGAAGAAACTTCTTCCCAGTGAGGGTGACAGACATTGGAACAGGCTGCCCAGGGAGGTTGTGGAGTCTCCTTCTCTGGAGACATTTAAAGCCCACCTGAACGTGTTCCTGTGTAACCTGCTCTAGGTGATCCTGCTCTGGAGGGGGGATCTTTCGAGGTCCCTTCCAATTCCCATCTTCCACAGATACAGGTCTTCAAGCCTCTAACAGAAGTAACTTAGAAGTTTGAGGTTTATAACATGATTCACAGAATATCTTCCTTGAGCCAGAACAGAGGTACAAAATAAAAAAATCTTTGCCTTAATAGATTTTTTAAAGATCTACTGTTCATTGCAATACATGACATTTTAGTTAATATATTGAAAAAATATGAAAAGATTTTTGGAACAAAGATGTCTTCTTCATTATTCTTCCAGATAATGTAGCAAAGGTGTTAAAGAAAAAGAAATAATAAAAATAATCCTAATATTGAACTTAACTTTCAAAGAAAGAAAAATGCAGAAGCGTGAAAAAAAAAAGATCTAGTTCAGAGCATTTATCTTTTAAAATGTATTCTAACTGTATTATTCATATATATAATTTTAAATGCATTATTCTAACGAATACTGGAATCAAAACAACTATATGGTTAAAACATACACAGCATGAAAGCATGCACATGCATACTCCATTTCTTGAAGACATCAGTCTGAGAAGTACAGATGATGTGGATATATATGAAAGCTAGCAACATTTCAGATTAAGAAATCATAAATATATTACTGCTTGTTTAATGTGCAAAAGTTTCATTGCTTATGATGGCTACAGTGTTAAATATTGTGCTTATGCAAGTCCTCAATGATAAAATGAATTTCGTCTACTTTATTAAATTCTTTTCTTAGCTACAGTACTGACAAGAATGATATTTTATCAGGTTCCAAGTTCTTAACACTAAATTTGTGAAGCTTCCGTGAATACAATCCTAATGGAATAATTAGTGTCATCTGCACTTTCATGCAAGCAACTTATTTAGATAATTACCATTTTTTCCTTTCATATCTTATATGTGTAATCTCTACTCCCTTTACAATAGTATTTCACTTTCTTACTCCTACTTTCTTTTCACCCTGTGGTGGCTTTACCTTGGCTGGGTGCCCGGTGCCCACCCCTAGTCCNATTAGCCACAGAGACTCCAACGCTGTTTTAAAGTCAGCATCAAATAAACAGCATTCTATTATGCTTCATAGGATAATGAAAAAAGGTTTGTTTATTGTACTTACTTTTAATTTAGGGATGCTCACAAATCACTTTTTTAAACTTTAGTACTTCCCTACTGTGACAAATTTTGCTAGAAGATACCTCAACTCTGTATCTATAAATGTCAAGATATATCACTAAAATCCAAAACATGACCTAAATATCAAACAAAAATACAAGACCACAGTTTATATCCTACACCAATACACTTGATAGCAAGATGTATTACCCTACCTGTTTTTTCTAGATCTGTTTAAGTAAATAAGAGTTATATAAGTTAGGAAAAGGGATTCTGAGAAGCTCTAACACCATGTTAGCTCAATGGGGCTACAAAGAACCACACAACCTGTTATCCTTTGATATTAAATGAGTGGTGGCTTCTTGGGAGAGGTAAAATACTTGAGTTGCAGGTGAAGAATGCCAGAAAGTCCAACCCCAAGTTACATCTACAGGAAGAGCCAACAGAAGCCTGCACAACTTACAATTTACAAGTTTTGTAAGAACAAAGAGAAGGATATTTCTTGAGATCTTTGGCTCCGTATCACAAAAACAGAAATGAGGATGAAAGACTCTCTTTTTGCATGAATGAAAATTAACTTTACTGACACAAAAAAGGTATAGCAAACTAGTTTTATTTAAATTTTATATTTTTTTTTTAAAAAAGGATGGCTGGAGAACGGTAAAAATATTGTTTAAGCTATTTCTTAGGTAGAAGTTAATGTACTAAACAGCACAAACCCACTTACAGGCTTGTGGACCCCTGAAGAAGAGAGGGTAAGGTGCTCTCCTTAACTTTTAATTAGTAATTCTGTGAAAACATTGAGACTATTTATGTGAGTTTGGAAACCTCAGACATGAGTCTAGAAAGATAACATTTTGTAATGGGAAGGACAGAAGAAATGCACAAAAAGCCATTTTGAATTTCTGTTAAAAATTAAAAACATTTAATTAAGACAGGACAAAAATGAAATAAAAACAGAGACATATTCAGATTTGTGAGTATTTTCCCCTTTTCCATGCCAAGGTTCAATCCTGTCAATGCTACTCCAGAAGGAGCCTGCAACAATTACATATGGTGTTAGTGACATGAATAGGGCACAAGCCAATATTATATAGTTAATCTAGCCAAAGAGAAAGGCAGAATCCGAGTAATAGGTCAGATATTATACACTTGATAGTGCAAAGAAATTTACTTAAACAAAAAGAACCTTCAACAAGTTTTTATGTATTTGAAGTTTTCTGTGCTTATATATTTCAATCTAAGAGAAGAAAATTATGATCTAACAACACTATCAAATTTTGCATAACAAGCAATCACACTGCAGGTATTTAGACTTGAAGGGTTCATCTAATGTTTCACTCCAACCACTTCATACCTCACAGGATACCCTTGTGGTATTGCTTCCCAATAATCTGGAAACCAGCTAAAGACATGAAAAGGAAGCAAAAAGCTTGCAAGAAAAATAAATAAATAAATGTGGCAGTAGAAGAAAAGGGAATAAACAAGAATATCAATAAACCGAGAGCTTTCAGCATACCCATAATGATGTAGAAGAAAAAATAAAACAAAACCATAATTCAGACAGACATGAAACATTTAACACCAGTTGAAATCCTTCCCTCAAAAGCAATGAAATAAAAAATTCTGCTCAAGCTGCAGAGGATACAAACTCATATTTTAACTCAGCAATAAAGATGTCAAGACTTTCCATGTGTCTTGAAATAAACTCAGATCAGGTCTTAAAAATTAGCTATGGAGCACTGCAAAACCAGAGCTGCATTAGCATAGCATGAAGAGAAAGAGGTAGGAGCTGTCTCATGTCTGTATGTTTGGTACAAACACACACTAATCAAGTACATTAAAAATCATCAAAGTATATATAGTTTAATAAATGAATCTGCTGTTGACAACAGAATACTTACAGACTGGCTAATGTGTGTTTGTATTATCACCTTCCACTCCAACCGTACATTAGCTTTTACTAGCTTACAAGTTCTTCTCTAGGTTTACTTGGCATAGATTTGACTTTTTGATACAAGATTATGGCTTTCATAGTAAAGTGATCAGAAACTTAAATTGGGAAATCTGAGATCTAGTTTCTAAATCAAACCCTGGTAAGTAATTTCAACTTCCCTTTACTTCTTTTGCTCCTCTTCTCCTTGGAGAATGATCTCCAAAGTATAGGAACTGAGTTATAGTCCCTATTACAATGGAGACCTTTGATTTCTCCTGAATTCTCAAGGTACTGATGAAAATTTCAGGAAATTATCAAGTTTGGGACAGTATGTTGATTGACAGTAGTTCCACAGATTTGAATTTAAACTTACAAAAATATTTAACTCTCTGTTTAGGTTCCTTTGTAAGCCTACCTAGCCATTACAAATCTTCATATTTTACAAACCATGATTCCTCTTCCCTCCATCCGTACCATTGTTCAGCACACAAAATTCTTCCTTACTCTTACACCACAGGTCCTGTTCTACCCATGTTGATGTATGAGGAAGACACAAACCCGAAGGCCAAATTTCTCTTTCTATATGAGCTTTCAGACAAACATCTGACATGGCAGCCATACTTTGCATATATACCATGAATATCAGGGAAAATGAAGAGAAGAGGAAGGAGTCAGAAAGGGGATTGAAACCATCGATCGAGTTCTATAGATTTACTTCTGATTAAAATCAGTGTAAACACTTTCTGAAATAACTCATTAAGGAAAGATTCCCCAAGTTTCATTTTCTTCCCTCATCTTTTTCTGTTTCCTCAAGGTCTAGAAAAAGTACCAGAATCCAAAAAAGATACAGAAGTCTTGCTATAGAATTAGGACTTCTCTTTCCTAGATTTCCTACTGTAAAACAAGTCAAACCAATGTAAGTTATAGTTTTACAAGAGTTTCAATTAGCTATTTTAACTATCTAAAGCTGAAAGCTTTAAGCTCCTTGGGCAGGGTAGCTTGAAGGACAATGAGCCAGTTATAGCAGGAAATACATGCATTTAAAAGACCTGGGACACAGGCAATTTGGAATGGGGTTAGGAACTTCACACCAAACCACGCATTGAATTACTTTGCTTGTAATATGGCTGGATGCAACTCTGTTATTAACACATCAATGACAAAATGGCTCGGAGGAAAGAAGTGTAGAATTTAACATCTTTCTCCACATCAGAAGGGATACATACTCAAGTCTTAGGAATCTAATATCTTCTTTCTGCCTGAGAAAATAAAAAGTCTTTTGGTGTCCCTATTATGCACCATCCTTAAATATTAAAGACAAAGCTGGCACATACTCATATCTAAGTCAAAATCAAGAAGACATAGTCCTTTAAGAAACTTTAAAAAAAGTTTATTCAGTAGGAAAGTAAGAAGAAGCCTCAATATTTTAATAAAGCTATTATCTTACACCAGATTTTAAAACTGAAGTTCAGACAATGTATACAGAATTAAAATTCAACACAAATTAGTTAAAAGACTGTATAGGACTATTAAAGTTTTGAACTGTACAGTGGAAATCTTCAACTTAAACAGCCTTTTGCTGTGGCCTGCATTGGCCCTGATGTCCTCAGAATCAAATACATATTGGAGAAAATGAGAGCAAGCAACTGTGTGCTTTACAACGTATGCACTACACAAGCTAAAGGGACTATGCAGAATAGTAACATGAAGTAAAGAATTCTCACATTAAGGATTTCTTTTTAGATTGGAATCATAGTTGCAGCTTTGTGTGATATGCATTGATATTAAGGTTTCATGAAAGCTAAAAAGGAGATTGACTACAGCCTATATATTTTAACACCAGTAAGCTTTCCATCATCACTTGCCACCTATAATACATTGAAATTCCTATTATATAATAGCATATTCTGCTTTGTTCCAATTGTTGAAACAGAATAAAATCACTAAGTTGATGTTATTTTGCATCCAGCAGTGTTTTAGACCAGGATTAATAACCTAATATCCTAATTCAATCAAAATAAGGGGAAGGGAGGGAGAGAGAAGGAAGGAAGCAGGGACAAGGAAAAAAAACAGTTCTGTGGTTTGAGCCTGAAGGCTTACACGCTTCATCACTCAAGGGAGATATCTTGAGTGAGCAGCCAAAAATTGCTTCGCTCTACATTCTGCAGTTCTGACGCAGGGATATGAAGACACCATGCCTGAGTAGCACAGATATCAGCCATTTCTGCCATCTGCACCACAGTGGGAATAGCAGATGAAATCAAAACGGTTTGCTAAGTGAGCATAGTGAAAGGCAGCTTCCTTCAGCTGATGAACTGTGGAAAGGTTTCTGAAGTTGAGTATTAGCCATTAACGGGAAGGAAAATACATTGCATTCCTACAGCCAAAAAGACTTAAAAAATAAGAAATACAGTGACAGTGTTGTCACAAAGAAGTAAACTTCTTTCCTCTCATCATTCAATGGAAATTAGAAAAAAATAAAAGTGATTACAGGAGACCTAGAAATAATTTCAGGAATCATTAGTTGTTAATGAAAAATTATATACAATTCATGATGACACTTCTTTGACAGAAAATAACCAAACACTACCAACTTTAGAGACTCGGGAGCCTCAGGCCAGCTGCTGATTCAAGTTTTTGCTGGTGAACACCAACAGAGTTAATCTAGATTGTATCCTCAGGATAGCAGAGTGAAGCTCTTCAAACATGGGTGAAGAAGCTAGAAGATTAATATTACACACAGTTTGGGAGATTTTTTCAACCCTGGAAGAACTGGTGGGCATGGAGCAGTGTAGTCTGTGGTCAATAGCTACCAAATATGAAAACAGTCAGCATATCCAATTTAGTAGTTGAGATCATGGTGTCTCTGGTCTTTAGCACATTATGCAAGACCTATTCAGATAGTGAAAGGGAATATTTAGGATCAGGAATGACTCAAAAGTCATGGAGTCATAGCTTTATGAGTTGTAACAGGGAACTACTTGAATAGGACATGAGAGTACAGTCAAGATTTTCAGTTTCTAGTATGAAATGTTTGACTTCTAATGTAAAGCTGAAAGCTTGAACACCACAAATCACATTTTCAGCAGCAACTTCTGAGAGGGAGAGGAAGGGTGGGATGAACTCTTCATAGGAGCCCAAATGGACACCTCTACTGAATACATTTATGAAATGCATTTGCCTGGAGCTAAGATATCAACAGGACTAGAAGAAAGACCCAAAGTCTGCAAGTTGCAAATTCGCGAAGCTGCAAGTTATATTCACAGAAATTAACACGACTAAATGTTCTTCTAAGTTTCTTTGGTATATCTCTTACAGAAGTTACTTGTGAGCAATATTATCTTTTCCAGCAGAGGCTGAAGATTTCTTATCTATACCTAAGAGAGAGCACAACTACAGAGACAAAATGCATTAGTTTCCTGAAAAATTAATAATATTTCATGATGAAACATAACTGATTCAGCATAAAACCACGTTGTTGATAACTTCCAGTTTCTACTTCAGATTTTAAAAAGTATCCACAAAAATTTTCATTAAAGCTCAACATTTTGTATCTAGTAATCCCAAAATTCAGAATCTAGGCCTACTGAAAACAGTTCTGCTGTTTTCACAAAAGTCAGATCGTTTTTCTACAGCTTTGAGCAAATAAAGCTTTCAGTCAAGCCTGGGTTTTATTTGAACTATAAGAAAGCAAATGACAGAAACCTCCCCAAAAGCAAAATAATCACCATGATTTCTAAATCTGACCTTGAGAAGACCTCTGATTAACCAGAAATTTTAAAAACCCAATAATAACAAAAAAAACTATAACTCATTCTCCAGCCCAGGGGATACATTTGTCCCTGATATAGACATGACAAATAACCACACAGCTCCAATAGACTCATGTGATAGACCCTTAGAATCACAGAATGATTTGGGTTGGAAGGGACCTTTAAAGATCATCTAGTCAACCCCCCAACACCATCATAAGCAGCAATATCTTCCACTAGATCAGGTGGTTCAAAGTTCCACCCAGCCTGACCTTGAACATTTCCAAGGATGGGACATCCACAACTTCTCTGGGCAACCTGTTCCAATGTCTCATCATCCTTGCAGTGAAGAATCTCTTACTTACATCTAATCTAAACCTACCCTCTCCCAGTTTAAAACAGTTGCCCCTTGTCTTGTTCCTACCAGTCCTGGCAAAAAGCCTCTCTCCATCTTTCCTATAAACCCATTTTAAGTATTGAAAGGCCACTATAATCTCTTCCTGGAGCCTTCTCTTCTCCAGGCTGAACAACCCAAACTCTCTCAGCCTGTCCTCATAGGGGAGGTGTTCCAACCCTCTGGTCATTTTCGTGGCACTTCTCTGGACCCACTCTAACAGGTCTATATGATAAGGACCCTAGAGATGGACAAAGTTTCTGCACAAAGTGCAGAAACACTTCCCTTGACCTGCTGGTCATACTCCTTTTTATACAGCCCAGGATATGGTTGGCTTTCTGGCCTGCAAGTGCACATTGTTAGCTCATATTCAGCTTGTCATCCATCAATATTCCCAAGTCCTCTATGCAGAGCTGCTCTCAATCCACTCATCACCCAACCTGTACTGATACTGGTGACTGCCCTAGCTCAAGTGCAAGACCTTACACTTGGCCTTGTTGAACTTCATGAGGCTCACATGGGCCCACTTCTCAAGCTCGTCAAGGTTCCTCTGGATGGCATCCCTTCTCTCAACTGTACCACTTAGCTTGTGCCATCTGCAAACTTGCTGAGAGTGCTCTCAGTACCACTATGTCATTAATAAAGACATTGAACTGCACTGGTACCAGTACACACCCCTGAGGGACACCACTTGTTATCTGAGAATTTATGAGAATACACTGAATACTGAATATGTTACTTGTTACTGATACAGGAGCCTGTGGATCTCCTGCCAGTGCTTAGACACACAGGGACACATCTCGTACCTCACTGCAAATCTATGCTCATCTAGTTTCAACCATAACCCAGATATTTCAGCTGAAAAAAAATTGAATGGGTTAAAGTTTTACTCATGCTATAAATGCTTGTAGTCATAACATTCTATTTCATTATTGTTCTCAGACATGAAAAATACACAGACACATTTGCCTTCCGTGTAACTTCTGCAAGACTTCAAATGGAGCTTGTAATATTCACTGAGACATTCCAAGAGCTCCCTGAAGTTCAAGCTTTCACATCTAATAACTCCAAAACTTATAAAACCATTTGTAATAAAGCTGTCTTGTCCTCCTGCTTTAATCAATTAGTGTCTCTTCTGTCATATGCATTTGTGAGGAGCATTATGGGGAGCTGGTCAGCTTCTACTTTGACCAGCTCACTTCCTACACAAAAGAATGTCATGGACCACTACTCAAGTGGCTCATGAATTACTTCTGGGACACGTTAATGGTTCAAATTCCTGGAAAAGAAATATCCAATCTCTATAGATTTTCCCCTTTGATGCATCTTAATACCTATCCCAAAGAATTAATCAGGAACTAAGCAAAATGTATTCTCCTCCCAACAAGTATACACAAACCTAAAAAACTGACTAGTTTCCACTTGATAATTTTCAACTATTTTGAGTGTAATTGACTTCTATCTAAACCCAAAATTATGTCAAAACCTGAAGCAGAAACAAAACTTTTCCCCTTTTCTGTGAGAACACAGCTCATCCAGAGATTCTAATTATGCCTACAAATACATTTGCCTACACAGCATGATACTAGTAGTAGCTGCTTTTAATTCAAGTGCAAAAATGCTGACACAAAATCATCTTTGTTTTCTTGTTGAGAATGGGGTGGGAAACAAAAACTGGATACTTAACACAGGATGGCTATCAGTGTTGTGGTTTCATTCATCTGCAGGAAGACTTGGTAGGGTCTATAAACTAGTGGTCCTTTTGGTTCTGAAGTTTGAAGTCAACACATATGTTGCTTTATGAGAAGCTCCTTGCTTGTAGATGTTTAAAAATGGATGTCATAGTATGCAAGCTTCTTACAGTTCTAGTAGGAAAACAGGAGGATGAGAGCACTATCTTCTTTGCAGACAAGATAATAATATTTATCCAGAAACTAACAGTAAAAGCTATTGCAGAAAAATGACAAAGAGGAATATGACAGAGCAGACAGTCAGCAAATAAACTATTTTCTGTAAGATTTAGGTTAACTGTATTTTAGAAACCTCAGAAATCCATAGCTGAACCAGAAAAAGGTATCAGACTTCCAAAATCAAAATCTCTAAATGTTTCATTTGGGCCACATTTATCCAAGGAATCTTCAGTTCACCTTCTTTACACTATAAAGGGAAAAAATTACAGCTAGTTAGCAGAGATATACTAGTTGCAAAATCAAACCAGCTATGTATTGCTGTAGCAGATCTGAAGATGTGCTTGTCTCCAAAAGCTCATCTGTTTCTCCTCCCCAAATCAGTTAGTTTAACCAAATGTATTTTCTTTCCCTACAAACCTTGCCAAGGTATTTTGAGGCATTTTATACAGTTTGTGGAAAATTCCCACTTCCACCATTCAAATGAGACAATACAAATTTTAAGTGCAATAATCTCTAAAGTTTGGACTGAAATCCTCAGAACTAGCCATATATTCACTCAGCCATGCCTAAATGAGATAGTTGATATGTTACAGACAGTTGCTTTGGTCGTCTTATCATTTGAGATCTTTTTTGGTATTGTTTTCCCTTTTAATAATTTCAAAATATTAGATTTTCATAAAAATAATCCCTTGTGTGGATTTTATGCCACCATCACCCCCACGCACCTTTTGGGGTGACATTTTCACATGCCTTGTCTCCCACATTGTTCATTCTTGTAACGTCTAGGCAGTAATTTCAAGACTAGAGTAGGACTTTAGCTTTTGCCGTTCATTCCCTTTTAGTTGTGCAGGTATTCATCCTGCAAAACTGTCTCACCTCATACGACAGAAAAATAGCACAAATAATAAATCTCTGTAAGGCCAGTTTTCCTCATCATTGGAAGTTCATTTGAAGTACTCCCCAAGACATCTGAACCTTTAATAGAAGAGGTCTAAAGAATATATAGTCTTAGTATGTATATCTTCTGATATTTAAATATTAGCACCAATCTTCTGTAGATAAAACCAGCACTGAACCAAGGCATAGCTTTGTTCAATTTCAAGAGCAGATTAAGAAATGGAAACTTGTTTTTATTCTGCAAGTGTTCTGCCTATCAAACACAACAGATGACAGTAGTTCTGATATGACAAAGCATAACTGAGGATTGCCCTATTTGAAAAGTGGGTACAGTGTCTCCCTTAATAAAATAAACAAACATGAAGAAACTTTTTTTTTTTTCACCTGTTGTTGCTCATGGAGCACCTAAGAATTTCACTTATGTCTGGTCATTTGAAAGATTTGCCATTTCCTTACTTCCATCTTCCTGAATTCGTTTATTTTCAACAGTGGGACAACTGATATCATTAGTGATAACAAGAGAATGCAAGGAAAAATGTGGGTAGAGAACAACCCAGCCAGAGAAGGCTACTGGTGGCAGTGATAGCACTGCAATGTCTCCTTAACAACCCAGAATAGTTCCAGTGACACATGGAATCTGACTGCTGAAAGAACAGAAAAATCCTATAGCAAGCCTTTATGCGCTGTCAGTAAGGAAGGAATAAATTCTTCACAGTAAAACAAGGTCTTTTAATTGATTGTACTAAAACTTAAAACAAACCTGAATTTTCATATCAAGATATTTGCTAGCTTTGATGAAATAAAAGTTGGAAATTGGTTTTTTTTTAAAAAAAAAGAAACATAAAATTGGTAATGGAACATTACAGAAACCTCCAGCAGTAGTGAAAATCCTTTGTAACTTGCTATTGCATGAAGACAATCTGTTTGAAACATAAAAACACACAAGAAATACAGATAAAAGAAATAAGAAGTAGGTGCTTTCATTTATTACCAAGAACTATACTGTGCACCATAATTCCATGCAGTGGCAGTAGATACTAGAAAATTACCAATCTTGAGAATTTAAAGAAAAGAAATCCACAATCCAGCTCCCAGAAAATTATTTTGGATAAAAAAATGTAATGTTAAGCTTTCTTGCATTTCTCATTTGGCTTTGGACAATTAGATTGTCGTCAAATAACTCATAAAGCTTTTGTCGTACAATCATGAGGAGTATAGAAGTTATTCTCACGTAAAAGCATGCATGATCCTAAAAGCCAAAGCTTTAGAGAAGCAACATCAAGAAAATCTCAAAGGTTCAGTTAAGTTTTTGGAAATTTGTGAAATGCATAATGAGCACCAGTATAGACTACAACTTGATTTCCAAAGCAGCACTTCATTTCCCCAAAGTTGGCCTCAGGCAGCAGGATCCATTCCTCTTCAAAACTGCTGTTGCCATCCAATTTCAGTTTCCATTCTCCTGCAGAGACTGCATGGAATAATTCACAGCAGTTTTCCAATAACAAACATGCATGCAGTATCATGTATGCATGTGTACACAAATATATAAACTAGCACTAAAATATGGCTCTGCTAAGTGAAAGCAAGCTCAACAAAAAGGTAAAAATTATATATGTCCCTTGCACTTGAATTCAGCCTGTGCTGTAAGTTAGTGAAGTAGTATCGAGTATGTAGAAAAATTCAGTTATTCTTGCCATGAATTATCACCTAGACTTGAGTGGGAGGTAGAGAAGGAGGAAGAGGGGGAGGAATCTGTCACTAAGAGGTCCTGCCATCAATAATAATATTTCCATTTTTCCATTTACCATTTTGTATATACAGAAAGAATAGAAAGTCATCTCATTTGAGAGGCCAAGGTAAAAGTTTTCTACAATTCTCTATCACAAAGCCTTTGAGTGTTAAACACATGCACAAACGAAGCATATAACAGTTATCCATCAAAGGCACATAATTCTGTAACAAGAATAGTAATTAGTCTTGTAGTATAGTTTGAGAAGTCTGTAAACAAAGGAAAATATATGTTTTATTATGAAGTGCCCAGATATAATATGAATGACACCAGGTTATGTTTCCTAAATATTTGTACAGCTAGCTCCAACGACACTATGAATCTGATCATGTTAGGGTGGGACTGTCATATTAATCAATGTCATAAGATATATTAGAACACGTTTACATTAGTATTTACATAGTAGTTCAAATTAGGAGTACATTTTTAAAATTCATTTCATTATCCCCTTTTAATGATTCATGTTCTGAAAATGCTTGAACTGTATCTGGCTTGGATGAATCTAAACTGAAAGAGCTGTCCCATCTTAATGATCATTCAAGTCCACAGGACTACCAGGGCTTTATCAAGTAACTCCCTATTGAAATGCTTATAGTTTAGTCCTCAGAAGCAAGCGTTTTTCTAGCTTATCTGATCCTATTGAGCTGCACCACATACTTAAAGAGACTGTCTTAAATGTCATCAATTACCTTAACAAAACTATATATTTAATAGATAACGTAAGAATCAGATAGCTCAGAGAGAAAAAACAGAGGAGAGAGAAACTGCCTTCCCTGGAAGAAATGCTTATCTATGTTAACATAGATAAAGTCCTCACTTTGCTAAAAAAGCTTATTTTCATGTGTATATTTGTAAACAAGCCTTTTCAGAAAATGTCCGGTGCCTGATAATGTTCCTGTTCAAAGAGTTTGGTAGAGGTGTTAGCCATTTATGGTTGTTACCTTCAACTACACCTAGAAAGTGTTACAGCCAGCAGTACAGAGAGGAGCTGCTATTATCTTCCAGGACAGGAAAAAGTATATGTGAATATCCCCCTTTCCCAAAAATCCTAGCTCTGATTAGAAGTATGTTTATGCTGCAGTCATTTCAGGAGTAATTGCTGTGTACTGCAATTGCCTAATTTGTACCCTTTTGCAGTAGACAGAAATACAAACTAGCATGAAGGAGCTTCAACACAACAGCACAGAGCATACTATAGCCATACTTTAGTAGTAAGAAATTATTACTTTAAAAACAAACAAACAACACAAGTTTCCTCACTATTTCTGTGTATCTTTATCTATCATGATAACTAAGGAATAGAAATCACATAATAAATAACCCAACCTAAAATATGCCCAGAGCTCAAACAACCTCTAGTTCTTTCTTACCTCTTCCTCGTTTGCAGGTATTTGTTGTCACTGACATTGTACCTATCTTTAAATATCACTAGAAGAAAAGAACAGTTTGCTTCATATTCTGCTAATTAATCACAGTCCTCAATCTCTCCCTTTCTTTATTTTAGACTCTTTATTTTCTTCTGTAGTCTTTACCATTCCAAATACATAATTTATTCAAGCATGACTGAAGTGGTAAAAATAGGTGCCTGAAAAAGATTTTTAAAAACACAAGTAAAGAAAACTTTTCCTTTTATGTTGTACTTTGCATAATTTCACTATAAGATTCTTTGTCGAAAAGTATTCACCCCTTCTAAAAACTGGTTAATAAAAATAGAAAATTCCTTGTGAGATTGTACAGTGACGGCTTCTTTATGTATGTATTTGCAGCACAATTAAATAATTCATTTAAATTGCTTCATGGTTTGTGAAAGGGTTTTTATTAGCAATTGAATCAAAAATATCAAACCCAATATCCTATAACAGGATGCAAGATACCCTATAGCAAGATGGGTATTTTCCTTCCCACCCCTTCAGCACTAAACAGGCTGAACTAAAATCTCTGATACACTTTCAGAAAGCTACATCATAATGGTCCTTTTTTTAAGCATGCCTTTGAATTAAGGCAGGCACTACAAGAACACTACAGCAGTCCTGGGATCTGGGAGGCAGCATTTTAACAGCATGTTGCCCGTATTCTCATGCTGTGAACGTATTCATAGCAGTTCCATGAAAGTCCCAGGACTGCTGGTGTAGCATCTGTTCACTACCAACAAAGACCTGGATATTACACAAGAGTCTGTTTTCTATTCATCAGCTGCCTTTTTACAAACACTGAACTTCTTTTTTTTCCAATAGGAGAATTTTTTATCTGGGTTTTCTCATGTGGACACACACACTTGTTAAATATATATCTTTATTATATTATTGAACATTTATCTGGCTAGAGCTGCTCTCAGGATAAATAGGGACTCTTAGGCATGGATACTATCCATATCCAAAAACATATACATATTTCCAAAGATGTTAACAAGAAACCATCATCTTGGAGCAGAACACTTTTCATTCAGCATAACTGAAATACTAATCCCCTCTTCTCAAAGCAGTAATTACATGCCAATTCACAGTTCAAAATACTTGGAATGATCTTGACATTTACCATCTCAGACCTTGCCCCATGATGAAGAGTGCATACGCATTGGTTCCACATGCTGATTCAGATCTTAGTTTCTGCTATTATCAGAGAGATGAGCAGACCCATCAGTTTCAGTGGGGTATTTATTCCCAGCAGACAATTTTAACAAGAATTATCCCATGGTGCACCTTAAACTGAGCACATAATTTGCTCCAAATCATTTAGTTTTATTTGTCTTTGGATGTGCTTACTTTATCGATTAGGCTCACTTCATGGGCTGGTTCAGGCAGGATCACGATCTGCTATTGCATTACAAACCCTCTCATCCTCTTCCAAGAAAAACCAACCTGGAGCCAGCTGATCAATCTCCTTGCTGCACTCAGCACCCATGAGACCCCACCTTGAATACTGTGTCCAGTTTTGAGTGACACAGTATAAGAAGGACATTGAGGTGCTGGAGCAGGTACAAAGAAGGGCAACAAAGCTGGTGAGGAGTCTGGAAAACATGTCTTATGAGAAGCACCTGAGGGAACTGGGACTGTTTAGTTTGGAGAAGAGAAGGCTGAGAGGAGACCTCATTGCTCTCTACGACTACCTAAAAGGAGGTTGTAGTGAGGCTGGTGTTGGTCTTTTCTCCTAAGTAACTGACAGGACAAGAGGCAATGGCCTCAAGTTGCGTCAGAGGAGGTTTAGATTGGACATTAGGAAGAAGTTCTTTACTGAAAGAGTGGTCAGGCATTGGAACAGGCTGCCCAGGGAAGTGGTGGAGTCACCATCCCTTGGAGGTGTTCAAAAAACGAGTAGATGTAGCACTTCAGGACATGGTCTAGTGGTCAGGGAGATGTTGGGATGAAGGTTGGACTTGATAATCCTAGAGGTCTTTTCCAGCCTTAATGATTCTATGATTCTCCAAATATGTGACTTGAGCACAGTTGACATGACAGTGTTATGTTGGGATCACCTACAGAGAAATAGTATGGATGCAGACAGGATAAGTATGGCTTCCTCTTCACACCTTCACACCACTTTTTTAATATACCTCAGATTATTTCCTAATGAAATGAAACAAAAGAGAGTGACTAGTCATCTTCTATTCCCTTACTCTATAGCTGTAGAAGAAAGCTCCAGAAGTAAAAAAACCCACATCCACACATCCATATACATATGATCCATACAAGCATATGCTTACACATACTCTGCACTTCCAGAGCCAGATGTCTTCTCTCCAGTATTGTAAATACCAGGATAGTGGTGTAACAATGAATAGGTAGTGTGAATTGTTTAATTTTCTTTCTCATTCATATAAATTCCACACTTCAGTGGAAGAGAGCAAGAAAGTTAAGCTAGGTACATTTGTCATGGGCAACCAGCCTGAATGTTCTCAGACTAGGAGGCAATCAGGTTACAGGATCCTCTACCTTCACTCTGAGGCTATTTAGAATAATTGTTCACGGATTTAAAGAAATCAGATTACCCCATAATCCAATAGTAATATTTGGTATGCTACACACTATTAAGAAGTCACTGTAAAATTGTTATGCAAATTTGACATTCACAAGCAAGAGTGCAAAGAATAGAATAACCAGAGAATTGCATGGTGGCATGAAGTAGCTGAGCAGTATCCTGATCATTGCCAATTACATAGCAGTCTAGTTTTTCTAATGGGATTATATTTCTGAATAGAATACAATTCCAGCAGCTCTATTGGACATCACTAGTGGCAGCTTCCATGTACAATCCTTTATAAAAATTCCAAAAGCCCATTGCCCTTTCATGCTTCACTCTTTTACATGAAAGACAGTTATCAGCCATTTTGTGTAGTACCGCAATGAATACATACATAGAAGCAAAGAAAATATTGTACTCTAGGACATACATTAAGAGCATGGATAGTTCCAGAACAATAATATTGCTAGATAACTGCTAGACAGCTAAGTAATTCAATGCTCTCACTTAATTTTCACATGCTTCCCCCCCATCTTGCTCACCCTGTGGTATTGCTCAAATAAGATTTTCCCATTGCTATCGTATTGTGCTCTGCCCTTCCCTTCAGGTTTCATATTCACAGGAAAAAATTGTGGAGAAATTATAACACTCCACTGTGTGAAATGTGTGCTGACAGACATCTACTCTTCTTGTAAAAATCAAATCTGAAAAACACCAAGTAAACCATTGGCTTGTATTTTTGCTATTACAATCCATGTTGGCACAATCACACGCCAAGAAGCAGTCTAGAAATGTAATTTAATTCTTAAACTAAATGTATTCATTTATATTTAATTGCAGGCATCACCTTTTTTTCACTGCTGAAGCATAATGAGAAGGAAGTCATTTCAAAACGTGCCGAGAGCCCTTTAGCTGCTGTGAGGCAGAGGAGGTTGCCACGGCAACTGCCACACCATCCCCTGCCTGCTCCCAGCACACGGCCCGGCCCGGCCCAGCTGCAGGACCCGCCAAGCGATTCCTGCCACCTCGGCTGCTGTTGTTGTCCTGTGGAGTGCAAATCGATGTAGAAAAAGAAAAAAAACCACCTTCAAACAGGCCTCATTAAAATATTTTAAAAACAGATTATATAAAGTAGCAGTTTTGTTGTCGGCAAGGCATATGTTGTCTGTCATGATGACCTTGACATTCAATTTTGTAATTTCCCCTTGGGTAAGAGAATTTGCAAGGGCATATTCTCTTTAGGTTCCACATCTTCCATTGCAAATTTGTCTTACCAAAGCAGCAGCAAATCAAATTCTGTATTTCATCAGAGCTGCTTGTGTGCATTTACAGGGTTATTGATTTGAAAATGTAACATCTGCAAAATGCAAAACTGGCCAACTAAGCTTAGGAAAGGCTTTACACATTGCCTGACCTCCCCTGCCGTATGCAGGCTAATGGTACTTACCAACATGACTGTGAACTAGTCTGGAAAAATGAGAAATGTCTGTGTGATCATTAATAATGTCATTATCAGACATTAAAAGAAAAAATATGCTCTTTCTAAACTGACCAAGATTCTACAGGTATCAGTGGTCGTTTTAGAATTTATTCCCACAGTACAAAGGCAGACATCTCTTCTCCTTTTTCATTCCATCACTTCTTGAAATCAACATCTAGAAAGAGATAATACCTTTTATTAGACCAAATGGTGCAGTCAGAAAAAGAGAAAGATCAAGCTTTAGGGCACACAAGCCCTTTTTCAAATCTAATATTAGCCAAGCATGTACTGGAAAGAATTACTCTGGCTGGAATCTAGCTAAGGGGGAAAAAAAATTCCAAAACTCTAAACTTTCAAGAGATTAGTTTGCTTACTAATATATATAATATTACAGGATAAGTGAAAATCAGCCTAAAGTATGAGGATTTTGGCAGTTCACTAGAATTTTCTTCCTATCTAATATGCTTCAAATTCCTCACCATTTTTGCATACTATTTACAGCTCAAATGTGCTGGAAGTAGCACCTATATTTAGAGTAAGTAGTGGCATAGGCATTCTTTCCCTCTCTGTCTCCCTAGCTTCTTACTATTATTCTCAACATTTTCTAGCTTATTAATATAATTCAATTATATCCAGAGCAATTACCACCCACTTAATTTAACGTTTGCTCTGTCTTTGTCAGGCCCAGAAGAGGGCTTGAGAGCTTCAACCTTCTGCTTTTCTCAAACTATGTCTTATAACCTTGACTATCACAGCTACATAATGCTGCAATTAATTTTGTTATGTTCTTTATAGTAAATAAACATGTTCACTGTGAAGCAGAGAATCCATTATTCAATCAAAAAGGAGAGTGTGATCCCACTATTTACATCCTGATAGCATTTAATAAAAAGAGAAAAGGAAAAGAAGAACCATCCAGAGATAAGCAAATAGAAATTATTTTTATTGCTGTGCCTCATATCAGATTCTTCCTCTATGATTTTCTATATAATATTAGAAAGTATTTTTGAAATCCAAGCAATGTTTTCTATTCAGTTAGGATCAAAAACACACTACAAATCAGTATAATGTGCAAAATAATGCTATATATGCACACAAAATCAAGAGTGTTTTGATAATTCTTAATTGGTACATTTAATAGGACAATTGTTACCAAATACGATCAATTACTCATTACTAGTAGCTTTTTCCAAGGCAGAATCAACTAGAAAGGTGCTATATTATCCATTCTGTATTAGATACAAACGCAGTTAGTTACTTCCAGCTTGCATGGCTCTGAGGACATTTGAGAGCAAGAAAATTATCAGTGAGTTCAAATTTACATGACAGTCTTTTATCAAGATTAGGATAGGAAAGCTAGTAACTAAGAAAGTTCACAGAGCTAAAATACTGTTATGCAGTAAGAAGTATAGCTACAGATAACAAATTATTGAAAATACTATGCTTTTTGCAGTGCTTGAAATGTAAATGACTATGTCTTTAGAAAGATTTTATTCCTGTGCACTAAATTGAAATTGAAAAGGATAAATTAAAAGATGGACTACCCACAGCTCAGTGTAAGTTAAAGTCAAGCAACTTCTCCAAGACAGATTGTTATTTCAAAATACTGGAACCCTCAGTGGAAAATAAAAATCACTAGATTAGATACTATACTAAATTTCATCTCTGTAACATCCATGAGATGTCAGCAAAATACATGAAGTTTGGTAGAGAGCAGTATATACAGATGTCTACTTCTGAAACCTTTTTATGTATTGTTGTGTATTGGCAACTAAAACACATGAAATAAAAGCTTATTATCCAGATGTACTGCAAGATTCTCCCTTTAGTCTTAAGCTTCTCTGCCTTAGGCTGACTCATTCTCTATGAGCTCTGTGAAATCTTGTTAATATCACTAGATTGTGGTCTCAGAGGGAAAAGAGATAACATTTCAACAATATTTGTAAAAAAAATCCTATCTTGGCAATTTCAGAAGAGAATACTTCAGTCCTTCTGATAAGATTAAAAATTTATTATACAAAAATAAACACCCCCACTTTTTTTATTGGGAAAAAACAAATGAAACAAAACCCTCGCATAAAACCGATAAAAACCAAAAATGCATTTTGAATTACATGGAAGATTTTCTAGTTCTATTCTGATCTATGTTTCCGTGCACAGAGTCTAAAGCATTTCCTAATTTTTGTGGTGTCTTGTATAATTTAAAAATACACCCCTTGGTCTTTTTAAATACCTTATGCTGTGTGGTGGGGATCCTACTTTTACTGTGTAGTAGTTACTGCAATAGAAAGATGGAAAATGGTGCTGAGGTGGCCCTTGAAGCAGATCCTTGTGACTCATGCAGCTCTCATCTGATGAACCTCATTAGCTCTTTGGTAGCCATTTGTTAAATGCGTCTAAAACTAGGACTGGCTACAGCAATTGAGGCCTACAAGAAAGCTGGGGAGGGACTTTTCATGAGGGCTTGTGATGGAACAAGGGTTGATGGGTTCAAACTGAAAGAATGGAGATTTAGATTAGAAATTAGGAAGAAGTTTTTCACTCTGAGGATGGTGAGACACTGGAATAGGTTACCCAGGGAAGCTGTGGATGATCCATCACTGGATGTGTTCAAAGACAGGTTGGAAAGTGCTTTGAGCAACCTGGTCTAGTGGAAGGTGTCCCTGCCATAGCAGGTGGGTTGGTACGAGATGATCTTTGCGGTTCCTTCCAACCCAAACCATTTTATGATTCTATGTTGAGAAATTGTTAGAAATCCAGACTTAGCTTGGCTGAATTAGTCTGCTGAAATTTATAAAGGCCTGTCTGAATTCTGCCAGCTAAACACAATGTGTTGCAGTTTTGCCTAAGATGCAAGCTACCAGGTTAAACTATTTTTCACAGATTTCAATCCCAGAGAAGTTCCATTTGTGGCATGATAATATGGGACAACACAGCCATGAAAACCTGAGATGGGATCATAATCTACTCATTAAAAAATGTCCCTATTTTCTGGAAACCTCATGGATAAATATATAGTCAACTTCTCTGTGTGGGTCTTTCTGCCTCACTACCATCATGATCACAGAAGCTTTCAAAATTATTTTCTGCCTTGCCTACAACTGTCTACTTCTTTCCAGCTTTTGGGGGTTCATTAGCCTGTTAGGTTTGTTTCAAAATCTACTTGCAATATAAAAAAAAAAAATCCATTTTGAAAGAAAGATCATCTTGTTCTGTCCAAATAGCACAGTGTAACTAACTTCAAATTTCACTATGTGAGGAATGGGGGAAGATCCCCAAATATTTTTGCAGAGCTAAGCTCTGACAGACTCACAAGGTGCAACCTGTGAAAAAGCCAAAGAGAACTGCAGGTCTTCTATATTTTTATTATCAAAGCATGTGTCTTAGGATCAATCAACACTGTAAGCCCAAATGGCCTATCTTCCAGCTGCAGAAATCTGCCTTGGCTTCCCTTTCATTTTTAGCCACATTTTGTTTGAGCTTTATTTTCTCTGCTTTCTGGTACATGCAGTAGTTTCCTCTCTTCCCTATTGTTTCCAAATTCTTCTCGCTCTTAAGAACAGATACCACAGAGCTTACAAAGGGAACATAAGTCAGTTTTGAATTTCTTATTTTCTTAAAAATCAGTCATCTTGGATATTCTTCTGTGAATGCAAAAAAACCCTCATGCTTTGAAGGTTTGTCATCCTGTTCATACAAGCAGAGCTCACCTACTGTCTAAGTATGGAGTTATTTGATAAAAGCAGTAAAAAGTTTGAGGGAAATAATGAGAGGCTAACTAATGAACTAATAGGGGATTGTGCACATTACAAAAGTGAGCAAAAACTACAAAAACTTAGCTTGTCTTTGTAGAATACTTTGTAAGGGGGGGTTATGTTTGATAGTGTGAATTTCTCTTACATCTCTTATAAAGGTATTTACTACCAGAAGGACTGTTTTCAGTGACATGTAACAGTGAGGAAATGGTCATAGACTTGAAAAACACATGTATCGTGAAGGAAATAACTAACATCAGATCCCACTGAGGATCAAGATCTTTGGATAGAGAATGAAGACTACCATGAAAGTCACACCCTGGGCCTGATTTCGTATTTCTTGAAAGAGTTTTGGTCTCCAATCTCCTTTTTTTTTTTTTTTTAATTGATACTTGAAAAAATATTGCAGTAAAACGTCTTACCTCTGAAGGACAGATTCTGTGATCCCAGGCCTGACACCAGCTTCAGATCAAAGCAAACCCTCGTGAAGGGTTCCCTAAGGAAAAAAACAATAAAGAAAGAACTGAGAAGTGGAATTCCTCAGAAACTGGACTGTGTAGTACTTTGTGTCCAAGACATCAGTTACTGTACTACACTAAATCAACTTTCACCTAAGATACCTCTAGTAAACCCTAAGAAGAGGAGCTCAGCTAGAACAGCAATTTGTTATATCCCCAAATAATGTTTGAAACCTATAATACTTTCCTGTTCATTCTCCCATGATTCTGTGAAACCTTTCAGTTTTTCCCTCTTGAAGGACAGCAAGAGCAACAGTGAACAATTTCTCAATGTCTGGATCATGTTAACTCACCCTAACACTAGGAGTAGCAACTGTCCAGAGACGTCAATTTATTTCTAACATGAGTTCCCCATGCTACCAGAATTTTCTTGGGTGTACCAAGATTTAACAGCTTTCCTAGGATTGTAGGAACTTTTTATATATACAACAGTACAGCTCTGACATTTGAAGAATTTTCATCTTTCCAACCTGGCCTTTTTATTTGCAATATTTATCTCATCACAAGCAGTAGAACTGGCTATTCCTGAAAGAGCAGAAGCAAAAAACAAAGGTGGTGATTGCAACCTCCCTAAACCTTGGACTACTCAGGGACATAGAATCTGTGATGTAAGGACACCAAGGAGCACTACTATAATTTCTTTGAGAAGACCATAAAATGCCCATCACTGAAGGTCCTTAAGAATAAATTACACAGACATTTCATCAGAAATGACAGGTATATTTGATACTTCCTTGAGGCAGAAAATTGGCTAGGCTATTTCCTCAGGTCCCTTTCAGCCCTGTGATCAGACCTGATATGCTCTGAAAAGATTTAAGAACATATTCTGTAATTATGGAAACTTGTAGAATGTACTTGAAATTTGTAGACTAGAGAATACATGGTCTTGTAAAAAGTAGTGAGTTGTCCAAAAATGTTTCAGTATATGAAGCTAACATTTCACATGTACCTTATGTGGCTAAGCATGGTCTGAGTAGGATCTGATGTAATTCTGCCTTGCATGCACAGAAACAGCATCACCTCACGTGAAGCAAGGTGCCCTCCTAAGGACTGCTGGTGTTTCATTTCTGTGTACTGCTCAACAAACATCACTGAATGAAGAAACATAAAAATTGGATATGGGAAAAAACAGCTAAAATTTTGGCCTGTGAAAGTTAATGTAGACTAGAAAATAAAATCCTGTGTAGCTGTTTCAAAAAGATTAAATGTTATCTTACACTTCAAATGGATGTTTGATTTATTTCGCATGTAAATCCTGCTTCATTTCACTCAGGTTGCTGCAGTACCGCTGTGTGGGCAGCAGAGTTATGACGCTTTAGGATTTTATCTGGTTTTTTTTTTTCCTTCCTTTCCATTTGTGACTCTGAGAAAAAGCGACCATATATGTGCCTGCGTATTTTCTGTACCTCTGCCTCTTCTGGACGATGACTGAATAAATAAATACATAGATAAAAAGAGAGAGAGAGCGCGAGAGACACTCTGGGTGCCTCCGCGCCGCTGTCGGCATGGCGAGGTGGGGCGGGGNNNGGCCGGACCCCAGCCTGTGGTCTCAGCCTATGGCCGGGCCCGCAGATCACCCGAGGCTGGGCCCATCCCCGGGCCATGTCGCCAGGCCCTGCCCGGCCCCGCCGGGTCCCGCCCCTCCCTGCCCGGCCCCGCCCGCTGCCGCTGCGAGCCTCGGCGAGCCCCGGGTCTCCCTCCGGGTATTGTCATCGGCCGCTGACAGCTTTCTTGGGGCCGGGGCCCGCTTACGTCTTTGTGCGATGACGGGTGTATGCGTGTGGCTCTGGGCATCTGAGGAGACGCTCGCTGTGAGAGGAAACAGATATTGAGGCGAAAGGGCAGCCGAGGCAACGCGGAGAAGAAAAGGCTGGAAACTTAAAAGATGTTGCTGATAATTAGAGGAGTAACGTTTTTCAGCAGCCTGCTGCAGGAGTCGTGAGTTAGAGGGGCTGAAACAATTTCACAACTGAGGCTGTTAATTTTGTTCGGCTTCTTTGTGATGTGGCTGATCTCCCGCAGCAGAGAACTGAGATCAATAGTGTAGATGGTCCCTTCCAGTCCTAAATTGCTGAAACAATAACAGCATTAAAAAAAAAAAAAAAAAAAAAGGAATTGTTTTCTAAGATGAGGCATATCTTTTCTTTGCTTTTTCAACTTCATGAATCAATTAGTCAAATGTTATATAATATTACTTTTTAACTGAAAAGCAGTATTGATCTTCCCTATTATTTTCCGTAAAGCCCAACAAAAACACTTTGGTCAAAGTACTTTAGAAATCACTCCATCATAGAGGTTCATAAGGGTTCTATCAGGTTTAAAACCATTTTTAAGCTTTTTGATGCCATAAATGGCCAAGCATTTAACATGAAAAATCTGATGCAATTTTCAACAGGAAACCATGAGTATTATTTGAGCTTGACCAAGGAAGAATCTATGGACATATATATGCCTCAAGTGCTTTAAAATTACAGTGACTGTTTAGAAAATGAGATGCTGTAGAAAAAATTACAGCTCTTATGTTGCATTATTAACATACATGTAAAGACAACATCTTTATTTTAATACAGTGCTTCAAGGAGGAAAAAAAAGTTATATTTTAGTAAGGAATTTATAAAAACGGGAAGTAAGGGTTCATAAGGACATGGCAATTTATCTTGAAAAAGGAAGAAAAATGATTATATGCAGTGTAGTGAGCAAGAAAGAAAAGGAACAGGAAAGGAAAATTCTGTGATTTTACTCACTAGGATTGTGCACAAGATATCTTTTTCTAGTGTGTTTTATTGTGTAGCGTTATATAATTTTGTTAGTAGTTAAGATATAGGACCTTCTCTCTATTTGTAGAGAAGCTGTGGCAACACAGTTCAGTTGCTAAGCTCTCCTCAAGAAAAACTGATTTACTGAAATGCCCAATGGCCTTTTTAAAGTAGAGATGAAATGCTGGAGGTGCACAAACACACACATACAAAGGGTGTTTATCTTAATATGCACCCAGGAAATTAAGTTTCCCCAGAGAGAAATAAAACCAAGCTCCCTGCCTCGCTTAAGAAATGAAATATAAATCACTGGAGCAGAGCCCGGAAGGAGAAGGGAGCACTACTGACAAGTTAGGCAGTTCTCGTTGCATTAGCAGACTCACATCTCTCACTCCAGTAAGGTGGAGTACTCTGCACAATCAGTTCCAGAGGAAGAGTGATTGTGCATAGACCACAGTATGAAAAAAAAATAAAAATCTGATCTCCAAAACTTTCACTGGGAAGAAAACCACATAAGGCCTCCTGCAGACTGTCACAGCTCAGTCTTCAGTTTGCAGTGACAGGAAACATAAACAATATTTTTATTCCCTCTGGTGCATTTTCTTCCCCATGAAAGAGTTCTATTTCTTTTATTACAAAGAATGTTTATTAATATTGTGTAGCAAGCAAAATCTTTAAAGATTTGAGACATACTAAGTACCACAAGCCAAAAATACTTTATTATACAATGTTACCTTTTAAAATACAACATGATAGAGAACTTAAAAGTATTGACACATTCCACAGTCAGGAACACTGCGACTTGGCACATTCCAAAGCCTCTATATATAATGTAGTGCAGTTATGAGAAACTTAACGTGGTTCTACCACTTTATTCATCTTTGGGTTTGTAGGTATAAAGAGAATGACTTAGAAGATTTTTTTGGCCCAGCCATGAAAATCAAACACATCTCTCCAATTAACTGTTACACCTTGGTCCTTTAACCATTAAGCACTAGCTAATCAGAATTGATAAGTTTAAATGCATTTTGTCTACATTGGCAATAAAAATGGACTTCTTTAAAGAATAGTTGAAAAAAATCTGGCTTCAGTTTTTCATTGTTCTTTTTGGCAGCACTCACCATGGCAGAAGGGTAAAAGGAATGCAGAAGAGCATTTCTTTTCTCTTCCAAAAACTTCAGGCTTTAGCCTTCTGTCTTCCACCACTTTCTCCTACTCAGTCTAGATCAGGGCTCTGGTCATGTTTGGGTTTTGGGAGGGGAGGGGTTTTGGGAGGGACAGGGGTGGGAGTGAGGAGAGGAGGAAGAAATCAGTGAGAAGGGTACTGTTAGTGCAAAAACTGAATCTCCTTGCATGTCAACATTTCTGATAAAAGGATATATAAGAAAGTTCCAGAGTAGCAATTTTTTGCCACACAGGTTATATTAAGTATATTTTTCCTGTGGATCTCAATGCACATTTAACTACACACGAACTTTATATGGTAGGTAGTTAAGCATTGAGATTGACAGGAAACACAAAATTTGAGATGTAGGAGTATTTTGGCAGAGGACTACAGTGGAAATTGTGCAGTGATGAAGCAACAATTTTACTGAAGCGCACGGCAAGGGCAAGAGGATGTCCATGGGCTAGATACTCTTTTAATAAAGTTTCTGACTTCTGAGCCACTTCCTAAACTATTAGGCATTGCCTGCCCACATAGCAATTCCAAGTTGGCTGCATTGACACAGCAGAACTCCTTGCTAAGGGCATTTCAGCTATCCACCAGAGGAAATGTAGTCTGTTATTTCTCTGTGGTTTAGACAGTAAAGATTAAGAGGAAAGCATGAAATACAGATCTGGCAAGTTCAGTTGTTAATTTAATGCAGAGGGCAACTGGGAGAAAATAAAGCCCAGAGTTATAAAGTAATTGCTTGATTTTTAACTAGTATGCTTCCTGTGTGTTCCCCTTCTTTGTACAGTTAGAATGACATCTTACATTTCCAAAAGGAGAGGTACAGAGAGGTGCCAGGAATTCATTCCTAAGGAGCTTCCACACAAGTATCTGCTTAGAGTAGGGACAACCAATTTCCCAACCAATTATGCTGAATTAAACAAAAGAATTTTTATAAGTTGTTAAGCAAATAGTATCTATAATTTTCACCATGCACTTTCATAACTCAGAAGTATTGAGTTCAATTTTCCTTGCTTTTTTATTGCTAAAACAAATCAAGCCTAATTCCTACCAAAAAAGAAAAGAAAAGAAAAAAAAAAGCTTTCAGAAGAAATATTAAATCCAAAGCAAGCAAGTAAACAAAACAAGAGTCAGAGATTTTTAATCCTGAAACACTGAATTACTAAAAAAAAACCCACAAAACAAACTGGGCCCACAGGCCTGTGCTAGGAAAACGAGACAATTCACAGTGCACCTAAGAATCTGTCCAAATTCTCAAATGGACCAAACCACTTTTCTTTCTAAACTTGATTAAAATAACTCTCATTTCTTTTCACTGACCTGAAGAAGATCCTCCACATGATTGTTTTCAATTAAGTTCAATCTAGTTAAATTACAAATAAAGCAAAGGAGACACAATGGCCCAGAATTTATTAATGTTTTTTCCAGTAACTCATCCATTGTGCTTTGTGGAGTCCTAGCAGGTTTCAAGGGCAACTGTCATTTCAGGAGCCACTGTGAATATATTACCCATAAAGCAGTAGATCAAGCAAGGAAACATCACAGAAAGGCCCCTAACCCACTGATGAAACATCAGAAAGACATTTTAATCTGGGCTGGTTTCTTTCACCTATCAAGATTTGTGCAAACCTTAAAGCCAGTTTCACTTCACGTGTGCAGATTACTCCTATGTAATGATTTTGCTTTCCCTTTTGTGTAACAGAACCTGTGAAAGAACTGGAATGGGAACCTCTTTTGATCTGCAGATCATTAGAGCTATCAAAATTTCAGCCCTTTTTTCCAAAAGAAATGTTCAGAGATGATTAATCATTTGGGATGAGGTTTTTCCATTGATTTTCTAGGTGTGGCCTCACTATTGCAAGATGCTTAAGCACATGAAGAATTCTGCTTACAAGAACAACATTGATACATAGCTCTAGCTAAAAGTGTATTAGCTTACAACAGCTCAGTAAGTCTTGCAATTATTTATTACCCTTCTGGAAAAATCTCCTCCTCCTCCATGAAGAGACTAAAGAAATGAGAAAGAGCTGTTGCAGAGCATTGATCACACAAAATAAAGGAAGAGCCTTTAGAATCCTGTATTATTATTATTAGATACCTTTCCACTACTGAAGTCGATGTATCCTTAAGAGCACACCCAAGATTCCCTACCAACCTCAATTTAGATTTAAGCATAAGCATCTTGGTGTGAAATGCTGTTCACATGCACAAGCTTGAATTTCAAGCATGTGAGCAGATAGGTAGCAACAGGATGATGTTATGAGCTCTGGGCCAGGTTTTCAGAAACAGAGAACCTATAGCTCAAGGTGAAGAGACACAGACTTTTCAAAAAGAACAGCAGCACCATCAGCATAACTATGTTTCATAAATGTATTATGCACCTTTGATACCTAGCACATTTAGTAAAGCCCTGAAGTAAATACTGTAATTTCTCAATCTGTTTATAAGCCAAAAAAGTGAGGTTTCCAACTTCATCTCTTTAAACAAAAAGCTGTAAGCATGGAGTAGATAAGGACAAATCACTACAAAATAACAGAGAAGGTAGCTAATTGCTTCATCCAAGCTACAGGTGTAACAACCTCTTTGAGGTGCTCTAATTTTGACCTGTGAGTTTCCCATTCTGCACTAACCCATTAACACCCATGTTGACTTGGGCTGTTGTTTGGCTTCTTCTCAAGGTAAGGTATAAGCTGGAATTTCTTCAGTCAAAAATTGTTCTATGTCTGGGTAAAGGGGCAGAGTGCACCCTCAGTTGGCTTACTGAGTGTGGACAACTGGGAGGAGCGGCTGACACACCAAGGGTCGTACTGCTATCCAGAAGGACCCAGACAGGCTGGAGAAATGGGCTGACAGGAACCTCACAAAGTTCAACAAGTGGAAGTGCAAAGTCCTGCACCAGGAAGAGCAACCCCATCCACCAGTATAAGTTGGGGGATGCCCACCTGGAAAGCAGCTTTGAAGAAAAGGACCTGGGGAGTCCTGCTGGACACCAAGTTGAACACAAGTCAGCAATGTGCCTTTGCCACAAAGAAGGCTGATGGTATCCTGGGCTGCACTAGGCAAAGTACTGCTGACAGGTCAACTTCTCTACCCAACGCTGGTGAGATCACATCTGGACTACTGTGTCCAACAGTGGGCTGGGGTCCCCAGTATAAGAGAAGCATGGACATACTGGAGAGAGTCCAGAGAAGGGTCATAAAGATAGTGAAGGGACTGGAGTATCTCACATATAAGGAAAAGCTGAGAGAGCTGTGACTGTTCAGCCTGGAGAAGAGAAAGCTCAGGGGGCTCTCATCAATGTATATAAATTCATGAAGGGAGGGTGCAAAGAAGGGGGAGCCAGACTCTTCAGTGACTGGAAATGATGGGTACAAACTGAAACACAGGAAGTTCCCTCTTAATATCAGAATAAATATTTTTACTGTGAGGGTAACTGAGCACTGACGGTAACTGAGCACTCACACGGGTTGCACAGAGGGGTTGTGGAGTCTCCATCCTTGGACATACTCAAAAGCCATCTGGACATGATCCTGAGCAAGCAGGTCTAGGTGGTCCTTTCCAACCTCAATCATTCTGTGATTCTGTGGTCTACCACAGACATTTAAAGGACATTTTATTCCATTCTGTTCATCTTGATTTTTATTTGCTTGATTCACAGTTCTCTATCAAAGCAAAGAATAATGCCCATGTAGGACAGGCCAGGTATGGGTTAGCCATCCAAGAACCTAATTCCATATCCCCTTCATATTAATTAGAGTAAAATATTACCTAATGAAAATCCTGGCATTTCACATTGCCAAAACCAACTTCCTTATATGCAAATAGCATATAAGCAAGATAGTAAGACTAATAATACCAGCATTCTGTGTGTAGGATTCCCAGTAATATAGGCAAAATTGTTCTTGTGTCAGCAGACTTTGGATACTTGACTGAGGCTCAGCTACTTCCATCATGAAAAGGGAAAGGAGGTGGGTAAACTTAATCCAGCTGTTTCTAGTGGATAATATTAGAGGGGTGGAAGTAGAAATGTTATATTGGGCCGTAGTCATTAACACCATTTTTGTATATGTCAGACCACCTTAGAACACAAATTTGATCAGTATCAGGTATATATAACCTATTGCATTTCTGATTAAGTAGAACACGTTGTGCAGAGGGTGTTGATTCTAGCTGATACTGGATCCAGCATAAATTTACTGACATGGAGAGCCCTTACCTCAGCCGTCCAACCTACCAGTGCACATTTTAATCAGCAAGATGGATTTATACATACTAGAGTGATGATTTGTCATGTGGCCATAGCATTTTCCTTACAGGTTGCTGCCACAGGCAACTGCTGACTTTGCCTACAGCTAGAGCTCACATTAAGCATGAGTTTTAGAGGCAGTTTACAAGACCACGTTCTTGCTCACACTTCTATGAGTATTGTCATAAGAGCAAAGCCAAACACATGGCCAGCCTTTGTTCCATTTTCCCTTACCCTCTTCTCTATTTTAAAACAAAAGCATTGGAATCAAATTCCAAGCGCTGAAATAAACAGTGCTTGTTCTAGCTTGCTAATTCTGACACTCATCTATTACGTGGAAGCCACAACTTATATAAACCTCATTTCTTTGTGGTTTTGTCCCTGAAGGCCTCAAAATCCTTATCCTAAGGTTTATACAGGGAGTTTCTCCCAGAGGTGTATACAGGTCTATGCATGCCCAACTAGATGGTCTTTTTTTTTTTTTTTTTCTTTTTCCCAAAGGCTCAAACATTGAAGGATGGTGTTTTTCATAGTAAGAGGCTCCATTTATAGTTACAGTTAAAGAGTTGGAAAGAAATGTCATATCATCTGAATTAGACTGATCCAGACTTTTTGTCAGAAATAGCAGTAAACTTACAGAGAGTACCCTTTTCATTCCTCACAAGTTCTTTCCCATAAAGTGTCAATCTACCTGTTGTATGAAATATTCATCATAATTTTAGTTTCAAACACTAGCTTTCTTTTCCTGGACCATCCAAGAACAGGGACACAGGATTAGTATGTTCATATTGCTATGGAGTACACCCAGCCTGTCTGCTTTCAAAAGATTCATCGCTCAGGGTATGTCAGCATCTGGTGTCTGATTGTACTTAAGTAGGTGATGAAAAAACTCAGGATCTTTCTACAGCTCCCTGTTCTTACAACCGTATCATTTTCACAACAAATATCAGTTCTTATCAGCCTGTCAGAAGATCTATCTAGGACCTAAAAATTAATCTGTGAATCAGATTTCTGTCTAATTTGCCAAGGCACCAAGCTGCTTATGAAAGAAGCATGCATCCAACAAAACCAGTGAATTTTCTCCCTCCTCCCAGGACTTTTGCTCAAGACTGTACATGAAATTCCCTCTTCAGGCAAGAATAATTTTTACCTTTGACTCTTCAGCAAATAGCAATAGAAACTTGGAAAACTTGGAGCCTAGGAAAAGAAATAGGAGCCATGTTGAGAATGAACTTCTTCTTAGAATCAAAGAATGGTTTGGGTTGGAATGGACCTCCAAAGGTCATCTAGTCCAGTTCTTGTTGGTTATTTAGGCAGTTAGGCAAATAAACTGTTGAACTGAGAAAAGGTGACTTCAGCCAAGTGTCTGAATGCTGGGTGTCTACTTGCCTTCCAATGAGCATAAATCAAAGAGAGATTAGGACTTTACTTTGACACAAAATGTTGTTTAGTTTGGGTGGTTGTGGCATTAGAATAGAATCATAGAATCACTTAGATTGGAAAAGACCTTTAAGATCATTGAGCCCAACTGTTAACACAGCACTGCCAAATCCACCACTAAACTATGTCCCTAAGCACCACGTGTACACATCTTTTAAATACCTTCAGGGATGGTGGCTCCAACACTTTCCTGGGCAGCTTGTTCCAGTGCTTAAAAACCCTTTTGTTAAAAAAAATTTTTCTAATGTCCAAACTAATCCTTCCCTGCTACAGCTTGAGGCCATTTCCTCTCATCATCACTTGCTGCTTGGGAGAACAGACTGACACCCACCTTGCTACAGCCTCCTTTCAGGTAGTTGTAGAGAAGAAAGCCTGCCCTCAGCCTTCTTTTCTCCAGGCTGAACAACCCCAGTTCCCTCAGCCTCTTCTCATGAGATTTGTTCTCTAGACCCATCACCAGCTTCATTGCTCTTCTTTGAACATGCTCCAGCACCTCAATGTCCTTCTTGGAGTGACAGGCCCAAAACTGAACAGAGTAATTGAGGTGTGACCTTACCAGTGCCAAGTACAGGGGAATGATCACTTCCTTACTCCTGCTGGACACACTGCTTCTGATATAGGCCAGTATGCTGTTGGCCTTCTTGGCCACCAGGGCACACTGCTGGCTCATATTCAGCTGGCTGTTGACCAACACCCCCAAGTCCTCTTCCACTGGGCAACTCTCCAGCCACTCTTTCCCAAGCCTGTAGCATTGCATGGGTTTGTTGTGACCCAAGTGCAGGACCTGGCACTTGACCTTGTTGAAGCTCATACAATTGGCTTCAGTCTATCAATCTATCCTGTCCAGGTCCCTCTGTCAGCCCTTTTTACCCTCAAGCAGTCAACACTCTGTCCAATTTGATGCCATCTCCAAACTTACTGAGAGTGTGCTCAATCCCTTTGTCCAGATCATTGATAAAGATATTAAACAGAACTGGATAGGAATTGTCATTCATTTTAGATCATTGTTCTTTTATATACTTCAATGTAACTTCTTTCTAGACAAAATGTTAGAAACAATACTTTTGATGAACAAGTATTCTTTGCTATTTTTCATATTTCAAATGTCATGGGAATTTTTACGGTGGAAATTTTTATCTATTAAGATGTGTTTAAGAAAAGTGTGTTTCAAAAGGCTTCCTGGTGAAATACTTTTCTATCAGAGAATACTAAAAAAGAACATTTTTAACTGCTTTGAGAAGGGCAACAGTAGATATCTGCCTAGCCTTGGGCCCCACTTGTGTAATACCCACTTCATGTCTGCACAACATGAGCAGTGAACACAAGGAAGTTTCATTTCTAAGTACGAGGAATACAAAACCCTCAAAAGTGGTTTGACCCTTCCTGGTCCATCAGGCACACATAGCAGGAGAGAAGAGACTGTGCACACATCCCCCTGCATTTCTTCACGCTGAAGGCAGAATTACACAATCAGATAGGAGACAATGCAGCAATCCACTAATAGTAAATCAGACACGCTGCGTGGGGAGGGAAATTGGTGGAGAAGGAAATAACCAAAACCAAATGGGAGCTGACACTGATTTAGGAAGAAAACTTCAGAGCACTCCAGAACTGCTTCTCACAATGCAAGTTTGCAAACTGACAAACCCAGTGGCTTAGCTTGTAAGGCCAGAAACAAAAATGAGGAGGAATTTGTGTTATTAATGCTTAATCTAACCCTCAAGAATGCATCAAAAAGTGTATTCCATACCTGTAACAAGCTAAAAGCAGGCTTCTGGGACCTCTGATCCTGGGTGGAACTGGATGCTGCTGTTCAGATATGTTGCTATAAAACCAGTCATTGTCAGTATTTGACTTTTCACCTGTGTGTTTCAGAGGTCAGACAGAACTCAGGTTTAGAATAACTGTAAGCATTGTGAAGAGCCATACATTAATCTTACAAATATTATAAACTTAACCTATAGACGTTTTACAAGTAAATTTGTATAGTTATACCTGTAATGGGAGTCTTGTGGCAATTGGGTGATACTTCCTGCATGTGCCACAATGCTGTCTCTTAAGATTAAACTCTTATTTGGTTGCTTATTGAAGTTTATTCTTAACCAATAGCAAATTCTACTGACCTTTTGTAGGACATCTATTACAAATAGCAGTTACAATATTTAAAGCAACTTCTCCATAAAAATTGAGAGAAAATCCAATTAACAGGTTCTGCCACCAAAACGAATGATTTAACCATCCTTAGCTTATCACACTGAACTATACAAAACTTTGAGCTTTCAACCCTTCCATGAGAAAAAAGTCTTTCTAGAGCAACACAGGACTATTCACTGGACGTCAGATACTGCCTGTGGAAGACAGCTACATAGAAACCAACAGTACTGCTCAGACCATCTGATTCTCCTTCAGGTAAATATAATGGAAGGAGCAACAAACCTGTTGTGCTCCCTGAAGCTTGCTACTACTGGATAGTCATGCTTTGTGTCTGTGGGCCTTAAGGAAGGGGGAGAAACTCCCACTGTGATTCCATACTAGGGGCAGAAACACTTCTGAGAAGAAAACAGGAAGGATAAAACCAATAAAATGAAAAAAGGAATTATATACTCAACAAAAGCCAAATCAGTCAACTCCCAATTATAGAGCAAAGCATCTTCTCCAGAATTTTAAGCAACAGTGAGTAAGGGTTGGAAATGAAGGATGAGGGAAAACCAGGGAGCCCATTAATTCAATTGATGGATAAACATGTTAAATTAGTAAAAATTACAGTGAACATTTGCACATTTTAATGCATATATCCCAAGAGAAACAAGCAGAACAGCTGCTTAATTGAAAATAAAATTAATGAAAAATAATTCCCTTTTCCCAAAAAGCACAAGACCCAATCTTTAGCATTGTTAGCATGTTGTTATGAATCATTATTTTGATAAAAAGCAGAGCTGAAATGGATTTGCTGGTTTACAGTAAACCACTTGTTCTTTATCACATCAGTGTAACACATTAGGTGTGTCATTATTTATCTTGTTCTACAATAAGCAAGCATCATATATTTTCAGGCTTCAGTGAGCTTTGCTGGCATGCTGTATCAAGAAGATATTTCAAAAAAATCATTCTGGCTCTCCTCCATTTTTAAAATGCTCTTCTCAAGTCATTTTTTATGCTTACAGTTAAGTCAGGCTTCACGGATGCTTGGAACATTTTAAAGGCAAAAACTGCAAAGGGGAGACTAACTACACAGTAAGGGTAAAGGAACACAAATCAGATACAATCAAATAAATCTGGCTAACAAATTACTGCCTGTCAGATAGCCACAGTAGCAGTCAGCTTTTACTGCTTTTTGCCAGCTTTTTGCAAATTAAAGCATGTTGATGCAAACTCTTTCACTGAAGTGTTCTCCCTCTCAACTGCAGAAGGCTAAATTCACACACACAAACACAGCGTTAGTTTAGCCCTGGGGAGGCAAAATTTCAAAACTTTTGTCGGTCCATCATGGTCAGTTGTGTGCTGACAATCAAAAGCAATGTTTTCCAAACTGTTTCCAGCTTCTTTCCCAAACACATATTGCCATGTAGCCCTCCTGCCTTCCCTTCCCCAAGCCACCCATATGAATATTTTGTTCCAACTCTGCCTGCAGATGTAATATAAACAATCATTTTTGCACTTCTTTTTGCTTTCCTTTCTCAAGGGGTAGAGACCCCCTCTTATTCTGGGAAATACTTTGGGATTTGCTATGTCACTCAATGAACCGTACTGCAGAGATCCTGTGCTTGTACCAAGTAAACTAACACTGAGAATAGAAGCAGTATTTCAACACTGGCATAGTGATGCTTGCAAGGCACTTAGCATTGCTGTTCAGACAGGGTTTGTGTTAATCTATCCATTTCCAAATAAGCTCTCTACATATAATGTTACTTTGGCAACAGGATGCTCAAGCAAAGCATATAGATGTCATAGTTTTCTATAGTCCACCACAGGTATGGATACCACTGAGAAGATACATCTTGCATGTTGAAGGTCTAAGGAGAGTGACATGACATAGTGAATGTAGAGCTTCTGGAGCAATTTATTCAGTTTTTGTGAAAATGAATAGAGATGCAATTCATGAAGAGTAGAAACTTCACCAGAATGTTTCTCAGAGCAGCTAATAATTTTACCCTTACAGCTTACAACTAGGTGAGTACAGTGTATCATGACTCTGAAGAAGCTAAACAAGAAACTATTTCCTTTACAGCAATTAATTCCTTTGAATGAGATGCTAGATTATCTGTAGGATTACTTTATAGCACTTAAACAAGAGGAACAGGAGAGGAACTCCTAATAGTTTCAAAAAGAAGGACAGGAATACAGACACTGTCTGTATGCATCCTACTGGCCGTCCAGCTTATAAAATTGTAAGCTGTAGGGCTGATGCTCTTCCATAAAATTCCATATATAAACACAGGTGTAATATGGATGGCTCTAAGCACTCCTAGGGAGGACAGCAAAATTATAGAAACTCACTTTGCATCATTACCCCTCCATTTACTGGCCATAATCACCATCTGCTACAGAACATATCAAAAGGAAGACCAGACTCATGTCCGAGGTATTGGCTCGCAGTCTATTCTGCTTTTGTTTTTCAGGGCTAGTTTCCAGGTGCCCTTACTACACTGGAGACAGTGCCAAACAAGCCCTTTCTCTTACTGCAACATCTGTTTGTCAGGCAGCCAGTATCTGAATTCAATATTTCCTGAAGAACGATGCTCTGGGGCTTATCAACTAGTCTGCAGGTGCTGCTTTTGCTCAAGAAATGTGTCTGGACTGATGAGGCTCATAGCCATTTCTCCTTGCTACCTCTTGCTTATCAAACAAATTTAAGCATCAGCCTCTGCGATCAATGCAAATGTTTCCTTGTTAAATGAGACAGGAGAGCAGAGAGGCCTGTGCATCTTATCTATCCAGCAAGTCCTGAGGCACCAGCATACAGCTCTCATCAGGCTGTTCTATCAGCCTCTAATTGCAATGGCCTGGAATACAAGGCCAAATTCACCCAGCTCAAGCTCAGTGTCAGCTTCAGTGTGTGATTCACCCTTAGCCAGATGCTTCTGAGGGTCCACAGCCAGGTGATGGGGGACATGAGCTGTAGGAACACAAAGGGAAAATATCAGCAATATTTCCAGCCTCTGACATTACTATAACCACCTTTTTCTCAAGCATTTTAGTTTACTGATTAATCTTACAAGCTATTTCTTTATGATTTACACATATAATAATCTCTTTTTTGTCATCACTAACTCCAACCAAGATGTATGCGAGTTCAGTAGTTTAGACCTGTCTTACATGTAGTGTCTCATACTAAATGATCTGAGAGACCCTTTTGGCCTCTAAGCCCAACAGGAAAAATTTGCCCTTACTCTGTTCTTCTCCCAGGTAGTAAGGAACAGTACAAGAGGAAATGGCTTCCAGAAATGCCATGGTGATTACTCCCAGTCGCCTTCTTGTCCTTAATATTTTGGAAATGGCTTCCAGTATTATTTTCTCAATGACTTTCCCAGAGATTGAGGCAAAACCTGTCATTCAGATAAAGCTCTGAAACTTAATTTGCAAGCATCCTTGCTTCTTACAGACATCACTCAACTTCTGTTAGAAGCAGATTTAATTAAACAAAGTTTGTATATCTTTTAGTAGAAATACCACAGATAATTGTTTCACCACACTATTTATCCAATAACTCCATATAATTTTCAGAAACATCCCATCTAGCTACCATTTGTCATGGGTGTCTGGGATTCAAAATTTCTTTCCTACTGTCTGTATGTGATATAGACGTCTCCTCAAGCAGTTAAACTCTACTAGTCTTTTCATTAAATGTAAAAATATTATGTTCAAAGGGAATTTAACTTCTCATGAAAGTCTATGATTAACATTATATATTAGACTTCAAAAAGTAATCTGACAGCAGAAAGTTATTTTATGACAACACAGAAGTTTTCATTAAACAACTGTTTGTACTGAATTCTCAAATTTACTATGCCCCCCATCCCATATATTTATATATATAGAAAATGTCTTTTCTATCAGATTTCCCAATGAAAGAGGCAATCAAGTATCTTGTTCACAACTGTATTCTTATGGATTAACTGTAAAAGAGTGTAAAGCCAGTTTTTCAGGCAGGCTTCTAAATTGGGTCCACCTCCACATACAGGTTTCAGAAAAGTGCATTTACAGATTTGAAACTGACAGATAAATGTATGCGTGCTTATGTGATTTATATAATGCCTGTATTGCACTGAGTTTCTACATATATAATCATGTATATTGATGTGTGAACACCAATTACAATATACAGATAGCTAATAAGTAAATGTAGAAACCAATGAAAGATTTGATGTGGGGTTTCATAGACTTAATCAGTTGCAGTTTGCAGAACAGGTTGGTTGCTTCCTTATTCAGGATGACAAGAGCATATTTATGCAAAAACAAACAAAAATCACTCTGGGAAAATTTAATCTAGAAAAAAATATACTGGAGGGGATTCTTGTGTGGCTTCATATCAAGCCAAGCAACTTATCATCTCAAATGTAATTAGGAGAGCTCGATTTCTCTGTACTGGTAACTGACTCCAAAGATTAAGACAGTGTTTCCTTACTGATAAGGAAATTAATTAAAATAATAAAAGCAATCCTGTTAGCTCAAGCACCTGCAGTCTTTGAATCTGGACCAGAAAGACCTGATTTTCTAGGTGTAAGATTGCACATAAGGTTTTTAGGCCTCCCCAAATTCATTGTAGACGGATTTCTAAACAAATGCTGAGATTACTACACCTATAATATTTTTATTGCTATATATTTAATTTATTTTTTTAAGAGTAAAAAATGGACACTGTAATCTCATGTTTATGTAATTCACAAACAGTTTCAAAGCTTAGTGATGATTTTATGTTATTTTGGAGTAATGTATAATAAATAACAGTGAAAAAAATTATCAGTTCTTGCAGTAATCAGCAATCAGCATGGGAATAAGTATTACACTGATTACATCATCCTATTTTTCTGGGCTTCTATCTGTATTGGATTAATTTGAATATTGGCAAGGGTTAGTGCTCTTGACAGATCAGGCCCTTTTGAACTGGGCATTGATCAGCTGCATTGCAAGCGTGAATTTGGCTGCTTTCAGTAGTCTTCTAATATGGCATGCAACTCCTTCCCCAGGAAAATATGAAAACTACTGCAGTAGTCTGCAAAATAGCACTGAAACAGTGCAGATAAATTGCATGTTGAAGTTCAATAGACGTCAGGCTTTAGTTACAGATATTCCAAAACCCTAGAGAAATTATTTGAAGGCATGAATGGCTGCTGATCCAGGAAAGGGGCTGACAGAACGATTCAAAATGCTCAGGAATGTAGAGCTGAGGGTGGTTGAGGTCATGTCCTTTGCAATCATATACATTCCAACTTAGTGAAAAAGTTAAAAAACTCTAAATTGATGCACTTGGAGTGATTGTGAGCCTACAATTAGAGGCATGAAACACAATCTACACATGCAGCTCCAGTCAGCACACCTGTTCAACAGGTCTGAAAAATCAGTCCCTTCCAGTGTTTCTGAAGTCTAATACATTTTTTTCAGTCCTTGTCTGGTAATTCTAAAGAAAATCTTGAAGAGGAGTATCTGTTTCAAACCTGTCTTACCTATTTCCTTAGATTGTCTGAATAAATACAATAAAACTGAATACATTTTAAAGAAAAATGTATTAACATAATAACGTAAGAAATAAGTTAAACTTCCAGTCCATAAGTCATCTGACAACGTCCCAAGAAATCTCACATAACATGATCTTGTGACATGAAGCTTATTTCTGAATGCTACTGAGTATTTGTTGCCAGACAGGTCACTTTCTTCTGACACACGATTGATTGATTTTTTCTTTGGGTCCTATTCATAACTGTATTTGCTAGGTAAAAGTTACACTTATACTGTTATGCTCGTCATAGTGCCTTGGGCTGAAGTATACATCAAACAGTACCTAAACAATGAAAAACAATCCAGAAAATCAGAGACCTGATAATAAAGTAGGAGGAGGCCATTTTTACAGTTCATACTACCTAATATACTAGAACACCTACAACCAGGCTTTAATCAAATTAAAACTACAGCTGCAAAATAAAACAGAATCTCCAGGGATAGAGAGGAGATGAACACAGCTCAGAGCAGCACCCATCCTAGAGCAATTGTCAAGCAACTCTGCAGAACAAACCCCTGGTTAGGCTTAATGTCACAAGATCATGGTTGCAATCAAACTTCAAAGTGAACAGCTCAAGCAGTTATGAGAGGGAGGGTAGAAGACTACCTAACAGCTTTTCCAACTCCACCAGAAAAATACAGTGAGGGAGCACCATTGAAAAGGCTTGTTCAGGAAAATGAAATAAGCTGCTATAACACATATCAAAGATACAGAAATTTAGACAACGGTCATGGCATCTGCGAGAGAAACAGTACAGAGGCAGTGAGAGCACTGCTGTATGCATAATGACTGCATCACCTGAAGAAGAGTTCCTGAGGAATGAGATGTGACAATATATGCTGCTTCCAGAAGATTGTGTGTAAAGCACACAACTATCAACACACTTAAAATGCTATTTTCCCTACTGAGATGGTGTTGATCCCAGAGCTTTTGTCTGATTGCTCTACCTTACCACAGCCAGCCAGGGTGTTGTCTTTAATCAGAGTTCAGCTATGAGATTATTAGTGAAAAAAAAACATTGGTGGAATGAAAATTCCCATTTTTCTCTTGTGAAGGATACCTTTCAATGTTTGAGCCAGACTAAAAAATGCTTGAAAACCAAACCAAGCAGTTAAACTTCTCTGAATTTAATCAGAGACACATTGAGATTTTTGACATGCAGAAGCTTTTAAATTTATCATCCTAATTTATAACAGGACAGGAACTAAAAGAAAAAAAAAAAAGTGAAATTTTAATGGAGGACTGTGCTGCTAGCTCTCTTCTTCTTCAGGCCAACACCAAACTCAGCAACATCCCTCCAGCATAACTTTATCTTTCATTCTTCACCTGTTTGCCTTTCTCCATCTCAATTCAACCAAAGGGGAACATGCTACTGAGAGAGAGCTCAGCAAGCTGCCCCCAACAAGAAGCTCCTCCAACCTGCACCAACAGGAACTCACTTCAAACTGATCAGCTCCTTGTTGTTTCTCCTCTCATCCATTGCTTCTCTCTAACTAGCTCAGTTTCTGCTTCTTCCAATACTGATCTGGTTCCTGGTTGATATATCTCTAGCCTCGCCCACCACCCCAACCATGATCACCTGGGGGAGGGTGGGGCCTCACACAGGTGGGCCAGGTTCTGCCTCTGGAGCCTTAGGGAACCCCTTGGGGAACAAAACATGTTGTTGGATTGTGACTCATCCATAGGTCAACTCCAACTTGGGACCCACAGCCCAGGCCCCAGCACTTCAAGGACCAGAACTAGTTTTTCCTTGAGTGCTGTGAGAAAGACCCAGAGACTGAAAAAATGTTGGAACTATACTACCAAAGAGTGGACTAAGACTCTTTTGATAACAGGCAAGCATACTTTCTGTAGCTCTTTACTTTATTTATTGTTTCATATATGTATATGGTTCATGCATTATAGTTGCATGATATTTTAAATATCAGTTTTATTAAATTGACATTAAGTACAACTAATTATTTTATATACAGAAGCTTATATACCTCCGGGATATAATTTTTTTTGTTGCTTTCAGGATTATTAGTGGAATCCTGACAAGCCCCCAACACTGTCTGCTATGGCTGCAGCAGAAGAGCAGGTAGTATCAAAAAAAGGAGCTGATGGGCTACCCCTTGGGCTGCTCTTTGACAGTATTCAGTGACATGGCCTTGGCTAGTAGAAGTCCTTGTCAGACTGATGCTCTACCTGTGGTGACAAGAGGCCCACTGTCACATGCACTGCACATGTTGGATATTTTTATTTCTTTAAGCCTCCTAGGGATGACGATCTCTCCACTGCTCCTTTTCTCAGCCACTGAAAGGGGAACCTGCAGAAGGCTGTAATGCCTAAAGCAGCAAGCACATAAGATATCAGGATGTGCCTAAATGGGAGTGGTTGCTTCAGGCATGCAAAATCCTAACATCAGCTTGTATGGAGCACCACATAGGGCACTGCCTGTACAGGCTGCTTTTGCAGAACCATTATGGATGCATCACTCAGGTGTTGCAACATCCCAGAGGGGAGGTCAAGGATAGGGCAGTGCATCCAGCCAAGGGCTTTGGTCAGTTGGGACTATTGAAGCACAGAAGAAATAAAAAAACCCAGAAGGGAACACTTTGATGATTCCTTCTTGCACGCTTCCTCTTTTAATGCAGTAATGAGACCTCCTCTTTTGTTTTTAATCTCTTTTCCCACTGATTCTTTCTCTAGCTCACTAGTTTTAGACAGCACGTCTATCATTTTCTCAGGGTAATGCCATCTACAGGTTATTGCTGATGCCTGCAGACCCTGCACATCCCTGCAAGTTCTGCATGTGTGACCTAGAAATTCGTTTATGACTACACCAGAACAAATAACATGCAATCCTTGTACTACACTGTTACATATGAATAAATGAAAAATACTAAAAAATGGCCCATACTGATTAAAAATTATATGTGGAAGAGTGGAAAGAGATGAATTAGCTCACTTATGTCACAATCAGCCTAGGCAGGTCTCCATCTACTTGTGTGATAAATATTTTCCATTAGAGTTATACAATCAAATAGAAAATCAGAATTAATTATAAATGCGCTTCTGGATCAACTTGGAAAAAGGAATGCAAAGGAATTCTGGTGCCAAGCAACACAGATAGGCTCCTCTCTGATTTCATTGACACAGTGGTGGCACCATATTCCAGCATGAAGGCCAGAAAAGTCAGCTGTTTCTTGGGTGCAGAAGGGACAGTGAACACACAGCATCTACTGGTATCGAAGCAGAACTCAGGTATTATCATTATCATTAACTGGTGGCCCTGCACCGTGGCAGTACAGCTACATGCAAAAGTCCTGCCTGACTCTCCTTCCTAGAGTGAAGGACTCCAGCAGGGTTTTGCAATGTTAAAGACAATTTTCCTGACAAGATATTTCTAGCTTCAACGTTCAAGCTGTGAAGGCTGTTGTCAGTTCAAAGCAGGCTCTCTTTCTTCTCAAGGCATTACATAACCACCAGTTTTGTTTCCCACATTTACCAGAAGCTGCCCGCAAGAAAACAATTCACTGGAGGATATAGCAGTTAAAATACTAAGGTCTGGCTTTTATTTCTCCTCATTTTTACCTTTTCTCTTTTTTTTTTTTTTTTTCCCCATCACATATAGGTGACCAGGAAAGGACACTTATCATTAGATTTGTGATTATATGTCTCACATTTAGCTTCAAGTACAGTAATGTAATAAAGTTGTGATTCATAATCAAGGAGAAAGGAACCATAATTCAGAAGAAGAATGAAATCTGTTGATTAAAGCATGCAAAACCAGCAATTTGTTGAAAAGTCTGTATCACTTAACAGTACAGCAGATTCACAAGAAATATACTCATGTTTAACATTGTCACTTACTTTGTGATCATCTGGGAATATATTTTGCATTTAACAAAACACATTGCAAAGTAAACCCCTGCTCAAAAATCAAACAATTTGAAGGTCTTTTTATCCTGCAGTTGAGATGGTGATGAGGATACCACACCTCTGCAGAGCTCCACTGAACTTCATTTAGAAAGATGAGAGTTTGTAATGAGGAAAAGGGAAGAACTGCAAGTTTGCATTATAATAACTGGTATCTGTCATAGCCCTGCAAGATCCCTATATATCAGAGTTCACACAAGCCCATACTAAAGCTTTGCAAGTAGAAGGGTTCAAAATAGCTGTATGAGAAGTGTTTTCAGTGCAGAGTTGGTGTTACTGCACAAAAAGGAAAAGTTCCCTTAGTATACTAAATGCTTTCAACCTCCAGCCATTTTTAAGCTTTTTTAGGTCCATATACAGGCCTATTATAAATTATCTACAAGCAACTGTAGACCTTTCGCACTCCAATCTCCTTAACAGAGCAATGGAGATTTCATGTCAGGTTCCCTTGTATTATAATTCCCCAGGACAGAAGATATGTATATACAGAATTGAATAACATGGGGCCCTGGAAGATATTACTATAAGTATGACTCATCTCAAATGAGGGGCAAGGAGACCTCTCACTGGGCACCATGGCAGAGCCTGATAACACCAAAGCCCATGGATTATCTTCCTAGCTGGGAACTGCAGCACACAGCACAGCATGTCTTACACCAGATGTCACTGTATCATGCGTGATGAATAACACATCTTCATTACAGTCTTTCCCTGCTAAAATCTGTTATATGATGTTGCAGCAAAAAGCATCAACGATCATTCAGTAAATCTATTTCCCTAGGTTCTGATTAGCAAAGCAAATTAGACCTAAAGAAGCTTCTAGCATCCTTCTTTCCTCCCAGCTGTACAAGATATTACTGCTTTTTAAAAGGGGATGCAAGCTAAGTGAGAAGCTGGTTGTGTCAGGGTTATTTCAATTTCTACTTAGAGAAATACAATTTTGCATCCCCTCTTCTCTCACTTTTCCTCTCCCTTTCACACAGGGAAAGCCACACACTCGCAGACATGAAAATGGACACACATTCTTGATTTACAAAGGGCTTAATTTAGTCCTTGAGTATGCACAGAAATCCTCCCTGCAGCAAAGTGATGTCAGACTATGTGTACCCCTGCAGTATATGGAAATCCTGGTTACCATGAGAACCAGACTGCTTCTTCACCGAGGTCTCTGCACACTGCTATGAAGACATGCCTCCATTTTGCCACACTGAATTCAGCTCTGCTGCAGGATGCCCTGTGGCAGCCTAGGTAGCCCTGGCACTGCTCCCCTCCTCCCGGTGGTCCTCAGATAGCTCCAGCTCTGCTGCTGAAGTAACTGTGTAAAAGTGTCACATAATCAGGATTGCGTTTCTGAAGCAAAATCCTTTGCAACTATATTTCTTCCTATCCTCTGTCCTCCACCCTGGAAAATAAAGTAAGAAGCTGCCTGGACTTGAGGCAGTATTGAAGCACACAATATTTTATTGTATTAAGAAAGAAATCAAAGCTACACCACAACAGTGAGATCTCAGGGGAGCTCTATGTCTCCAAGCAGCCATTTTTTCCAATGCTGCTGTGTGCACATACAACCTTTTCTGAACACAGTTAGAGAAAATACTGCTGTGATAAACCAACTTTGTGCTCCTGAGCTAATGGAAGAGGTTGGTTTCTCTTTTTACTTCTTTGCTAGGGAAACAAAACCAGCTTCTACAGATATAGAAGTGCTTAGAACTGATCAGTGGAAAATGAAAATGCTGTATATTTTCCCCTTCAAGTATGATCTCTGAAAAAAAATCCTTCTGGCAAGACACTGAACTACATAATATGCTTAAGCTGCAATGAATGAAAAGCCTTTATCACATTCTACAAATAAGAGAGGTATAATATAGCAACAAGTAAGCTAACATTCATTAGAGGAAGGTGCTATAAGGGAAATAGTTGTTCATACTCCTGCTGGCTAACAGAACTAGCAAATGGGATAACCGAAACGAAATCTAAGCACAATGCCCAAAAGTACTATATATATATATATATATATATGTATATATATAAGCCATAAAAAGTAAGGTTTAAATGGTCTAATTCCTTAGCACTCTGGAGAGCATTTGAGAACTACATAGATTCTTTCTCAGTTTCATAAGTAGGTGGGACCTCACATGTCTGCCACTGCAACGCTGTTATCTGAAGGTATCAGCTCTCTCTTTTCTCTGAGGAAGCCAATCCATTAGTAGTTAGGTTAAACTCAGGTCACCTGTTTTTAACATTTGCTTTACCTGCATGTTTCAGCTTCTTTGTCAGCCACAATGCAGGCTTCTGTGCCTGAAAACTTGTTCATTTAATCTAACTGTATCAGCTAGCCTAGAAAAAGATATTAGCTCACCCTTATAAACCTGACAGCTGATTAAAAAGAAAATAAATCTTTCATTTTAACATTATGAGAGGACGAACACAAAACAGCCATCAGCATGGTTGACTCAGGACTAGTTTTCAAATTTAAATGAATGGCACAGCATTTTCTTTTTCCTGTTTGCTCAATGTTACTCAACACAGAGCTGCATCGTTCTAAATTCAACCAGTAGAGGACAGTGGTGAATATACACACTATCAAGCCTGCCACTTGTATTTTATAATATATAAAGCAACTTCTCTGTCTGAAATGCTGTGTTTCTCGCCATCTCAAAAGTCAGTTCATGTTTATGAAATCTGTGCATGTCAAAGGAATACAGATTAGAAAGAATCCACAGAACAAATGTAAATAATTATGCTCCATGGATATGGAGTGTATTTCTTATTTACGCAGAACACCAGTTAAGTCTCACTCTTGGCTTGGTCCTTGTTCAACAGGCTTCAAAGCTTTTCCTAAACAAAAGACAGACCTACACCGCAAATCCAATAAGCATTTTGCTTATGTTAGGAATGCAGTACAGGCCTCTCAGTGTAATTATTTCTGTTCTTTAATATAATCCAGAGTCCAAGAAGGCAGTGAAGTTGCTCAATAGTTCACAGAGCTTTAGCCTGAATCAGGAGCAGTTGCACCATCCACCCTTTCAGGAACAAGTTATGGAAGAATTCAAATCTAATAACTTTCCAGCTTTTCAGAAAAATTGCATAGTTTCTTTATCTACCTACCTTGATCCAGACTCTATACTTTTAGTGAAAGCCATTGGGATTTCTTGTGCAAGTACACCTGTATCTAAAGCCCCTGGACTGCAAGTTCACAAAGCTATAAAGCTATATAAACTATAAAATAAGACTATGGCTTATTTTGACACGTAGAAAACATTCCTGCTTCAAAACAAACAAACAAACAAACAACCTCGAACTTAGCTGTATGTTCCATGAACAGTGGCAGAGCTATAACATTTTATTGGTATTTGCAATATTATCTATCTCAGCCTTGTGGTCTAAGGTTTTTTTGTTGTAGTTTTGTTCTTGCTGCTTCAATGCCAAGTTAAGTAATGTACAACTGCATTAAAGCTTTATGTGATTCCACAACACAGAGCACACAGGCCAAATACTTTGTGTTTACCTTCACGTAAAGAATAGTAGCTTGAGGACAATGCCCACAGAAGTTACAGCCTATATCAACCAGAAACAACATTGCAATGTTTATGTAAACACTATTACATGAGAGAGCACAGCTCACCAATTTCCATCATGTTACATTTTCAAAGTGATGTTCTACAAAGCCCTGAAGATACTAGTCCATAACAAAGAGTGTCTTCCAGGGTCCAGTTTCTTCAGATTCATTTGCAGGAATACAAAACACCTATTAATGGAATACTTAAAGAGTGCTTGTTTACAATGGGAGAGGATCAGAAAACAATTTCTGAAGACCTTGAAATAAAGAGATAAGACTTCACTCATAGGAGTATTTAATCAACAAATATGTTCAAATGCTTCTCCCTGCAGAAGTCTAGCTCATGTTCTGATCTGTTAGATTATTTTGAAGTATAATATTCAATATTCAAAATATTCAATTAGCGCATGGCATATTGAGAGTTGTGATTAATATTTTCTTTTCAGGAAATGGAATATTCACCAGGTACAGAAATAAGTGACTCTCTGGTTTGCTGCAGTATATATTTAGATTTTGAGTTTTGCATCAGGTTGCTTCTTGATTCTTCCCAAATGTGGGAAAACAGAATTATAGGATCAACTATAGTTGCAGGAATAGGGGCCTAACAGCAAGCATGAATCAAAGCCCAGGCGTTACAGAGTCTACAGAGTGCCTGCAGTCTCAGAGGTCTGGAATTATGTCAGAATCTGAAATTGCCTTTTAAAAAATGCATGCATCCTTAGACTTCACAACTGCAGAGGTAAAGGAAGTGCAGCCAGCTCTGTGTCACTAAGTGAGCCTGCAGACAGTCTGAATGAATCAGTCTCGGCGTGGTGACCTACCACCAGCATCTCCCATCCAAGTCTAGTTGCTCCAGGCACTCCTGTCAGCAGCAGACTCTGAGGCTGGGTGGACTCCTCTTACAAAAGAGCAGAGCACCTATCCATGTTAATTTGGTCCCAGTGGAGTTTGCCATAACAGCGAGTTTAAAAGTCTCCATATGACCTCCAAATTAGTTTGCATTCTTGCAGGTACAAATCATTGCACAATTTTCAATTACTTGATTTGTTCATCTAAATCACAGAGAAACCATGTAATAGCTGAAATCTGTTTCTTAGTCATACATTTTTTCCTCATCTAGCAATACTTAGTAGACAATAGTAAGTAGAAGATACATGCTGTGCAGAAATTTTGGTTATACCTGTATACACTATCCATATTTATATCAAAAAACTAAGCATTTATTATAACATAAATATTATGTTATAATATTTATTATTATTGACACAAAAGGAAAAACCTCTGGCATTGATGCAGAATTCAAGGAATGGCTACAGTAGTTCTTCCCTAGTTTGAATTCTACTATCCCTTTGATTCTCTATACAGCAGGGCGACTACCAAATACTGTTAAGATTGCATATACATCGGCCCACAGGAACAGAAAAAAATCTTAAAGCTAATCTTTTTTTTCAGTTGACTGACCTGTGAAAGAAGGGTGGGGAGAGTGAAGACAAATTAGTGTTTTAGATTTCCCCCTCTTTCTTCTTTTTACTCTTCAAAGAGCAAGGGTGATTGTTTCCTGGAGTGAAAAGAAAAGGTTTAGTATCTTTATACCATGAAGAAAATTCACTGAGGCTGTTTGTGAGAAACAGGAGGAGAGAAGAGGACTGCTTAAATGCAAAGAAAGAGACACTTGCTCTGCCATCTGTTCCTGTGCACTGTCACCAGGCTGCTCTGCAGCGTAAGAGGCAGCTGCTCCCTTTTCCAAGAGTTAGCATGAGCTATTGGAAAGAGAACACCCAGCCTCCAAATCTAACCATGCCCACAAAGGAATACACAAGTAAGTTTATTCATGATGCAGGTCCTGGTGTAATTCCCCTGACTGTGCTTTGCTGCCTCTCCTGACAGGGGCAAGCTGCATTTTCCTCTCTGGAACAAATGCAAGTGGATTAGCACTATCATAGTCTACTCAGTTGTCTTTGCTTTGCATACATTACCTTCACTGTGTTCTATGTCAAAGATGATTCAGCAACTTGGTCCTAAGTTCAGGAACAAACAAAGATTACTGAAGAGACTGCTTGAAGGAAGGAGATGAACAAAGGGCCCATTTGTTAAAAGGGAAAATAAATAACAGTCTGGCTGCTAAATGAAAGGAAGCGAGACCAATGAGGGATACAAAACTTAGGATACCAGCTGCCAGTATATGAACTGGGACTAAGGTTTTCCTTTGCCGTCTGCAGAGTGCGTTTCCTCAGCCTAAGAACTGGATCTTTGCCTTGCCAACATCACAATATCAAAGTGTAAACACACCTTTTTGTCTCTTTGTTTTTTAAAATCATTTAAAGAAAGTTCATTCAATGCTATTCATTTAGAAGGCTTTGTCCCTGTCACTTTCTACCAGCTTTCTTGTCTCTTTGTTTCTAATAACTTGGATTCATTTTCTCCAGAGTAACTAAGATTCATAGGAATCACAAGCCAAGACTTTAATATCCTGTAACTGGGGTATTTCTGTCCTGCTTTATTTTAATTCTGCTCATAATTATGTTGGGTTTTTTCTCTATGAAGACTGGATAACACTTCTTAAAGAAAAGGGACAATTCCTTCTTCTGGAGATCAGCCGAGCTTGCCCAGGGGAAAGGCAGTTTCAGAAACAGTGTGCTGCAGAAGGCAAGAAAATATTGCTAGTAGTCAGGAACCTTGTATTGGATTTATGTGGCAGGATTTTGGTCACGAGGCCAGGGCAGGGAGAGCCCTGATTGCAGAAGGTAATAATATCTGTACCTATGTTCATCTATGCATTATGTAATAGATTGCAGCGGGAAAGACACATACAGAAAAATGTTCTTTCCATGTGGATATTGAATTCTGGCTGGTGATGTTGGGAGTATTGGGAGTTCTAATGGAAATGCAGAAAGGAGTAATTTATACTAACAAAGACCTATAACAATGACTAGTGATAATTCTGTTCCCATTTTCAGCCCGTAAGAAGACATGTTGTAGTTAATTCAGGGATGGCAAAGCTTAGCTTCTAATGCAAACCTTACAAATATATGTAGACACAGATAGTTTGTCACCATGAGGACTTTGCCAACCAACATTCAGAATAGACCACTCTATTTCTAATATATCTGAAATTTGAAGTTGTTTTGCTTCCATGTTATTTGAAGTGAATAGGAATTTATTTTGCAATTGTTTGTGGAACGTTGTGTATCCAAAAGCCTTGTCTAATTTATATAATTACATATAAAGATATATGTGCATGTGTATACATATGCATTATTTCTCCTTATAAATCTCATCTCTTTTCTAATGTCAAATCATTAGCCTGCAACACTGAGCCACATGTCCTTATCTGGCTTTTTTGCATGTTAAAACCTAATTTGAATGGCTATTTGTTTCCAGAAGTGTATTGTCTTCACTTGGCAGTTGTCCTGTACTGCTGCACTTTCTGGTAGTCTGTGACACATATTGGCAGTAACATTTGAACTCATCTCTTAGAGTGCTTGTCTCAGCAATATCCATTGACTTGCACCTATAAATAAGGTTTCTTTTTAGAAATCTGTCCTATTTTACATCCCCATTTCTGTCAAAGGGAATGCATAAGGGAAATTTAACACCTTTGTGCAGAATCTCTGACACCCTGTAATTTATTGACATATTCTAGAACTGAAAACAATGTAGAAATGTAATTAGATATTTAGTTAGAGTGTTACTAAAATTGTTTCATTAAGCAGCAAACCTGCTTTTTTTCCTGTATCTGGGACATACTGTAGATATCTAAGTAATTCAAAACTACATTTTGTGATTCTCGTTATGTTAAGATACTTAAATATATCTCATTACAATATTAATTGTACTTCTCCTCAACCCGTACAAGTTTTCACATATCCTCATTTGCATCAGCAGTATGGTACCTGTCCTTTGCATCTGCTTTACATTCTGCTGGAGTTTACTCTGTGAACTGTAGCCAACCCAACACCCAGATTCTGGTCTTTTGTACAAATGTCATTATCCAGGCTATTATAACAACAACATTTTTTTCTGTGTGGTCCATACCTGAGAAATTGTATCATTTCATCTTTTTTCTCTCTAGCTGTGCTAATGTCTTACAGCAGACAATCAGGAATACACTTCTTCATTTTTAGTTATCTGATGCCATGGATGCTTTACCCTTACTAGCTTTAATACTATTACACACTTCTACTTCACATATAACTTTTGCCTCCCATGTGTGCTATTCCTTCTGCATTTTGATATGACTTACAGCCAATTTATCTTACATCCTTTCTGCTGCTTCTCCACTTCTACTTCCCCCTCTCCCCAGTGCCACCACTACCTTCCCCACTCCCACCTCCCATTCACCTGTTTTTCCCTCAGCATCTTTTGCTACCTGGCTCTCTAATCATAGACTATCTGCCTATCCTAGTCTCCCAGAAAGTTTCCCTTTTCATTTCTTATTCTTTTATGTAGGACATGTTCTTCCTTGTTTCTTACAAAGGGCAGGACCTAACTTTTCAAAACAGGTGTTAAGCCTCTTCCAATGAAGCTTAAAAGAACAAAAGATCAAATTCAGCTGCAATGGATAACATCTCATCTCAAAGGCAAGAATTTGTTCCCAAATTCTTTTACAAAAACAAAAAGTGAAGAAGAGCATCTAAAGCATCTCTAGGTAATTAACTTGCATTTATCAACATTTTTTTAATTAAAAGAACAGGTCTAAAAGATAACATAACAAACTAAAGACTCTGACATGGTGTTACTTTAAAAAAAAATGATGTTTATGGGCTTTTCTAAAGGATGCATTAGAAGGAAATCTAGATAAGAAAAAGAAGAAAATACTGTATTACTAAATGAAGCACTTGCTTTTTCTAGATATGTACAGGTACAAAATTTCTCAGTACAACTAAAGGAGAGAATTTGTATCTCCAGGGATAACATTCCCTCAAATAGGAAAGGAAAAGGAATAAATCTGTCCACTCAAGAGCTATGACCTTTTTTCAGGTACATCTCTCCACTGGAGAGGCTCATGCAAGAAGTTTAGAAGACTGAGGGATCAAAAGATGTTTCTTCAGCTACATGGTATCTCCATTGCTGCTTTAAAGTCTATGAGGGTCATTGCTTTCACTGCTTTAATGATGTTTCTGTTAGTAATCTGTAAACCAGTACTCAATGGAGACTCCATTTTGTAGCTCCAGTCATACTCTGCCTAGCCCAGGACAAACATGTATGTAATAAAAATACAGTGTAAAGTCATTTGAAAAAGGTTTTGAATTATTTTAGACATTTTCCAGGGAATAGCACCTACAGGAGTAGCAGAAGCATGTGGAGGAAAAAAAAAAAAAAGAAAAAGTAAAACCCCTTCTTCTTGCATAATTCCTTGCACTTTAGCTCTACTTGAGAATTAAAGGGGTTTTTTTCAGTGAAGGCTGGTAGAGCATACGCATTTATTTGACTTTTTTGCTGTTTCATCTCAGAGCTTGTATTGTCTCACAAAATTACTGAAGGGAAGAAATTAAGGCAAGATGATAGAAAGTAACTCCTTCCATCTCCTTTCCCCACATTTCTGAAAAATGGGACATTGAGGACTAGATGCAATCCAATCTTTGTAGCTCAATGCCCTCTTTAATTTAAAATACCATATTCCCATCAGCTGCTATTGATAAATTAAGACATAACTGTACTGTGTATTCCTAGATCATTAGAAGACAAAACAAACCCTCAGACAACAATGGCATTCATTGAAATTATTAAACGATCCTTTCTCAACTGGATAAAGTTCAAAGTAGGGTAATGCACAATGATGTTGATTAATTAATGTACAGCTCTCTTCTGTACTACTATGCAACTGCAGATTGATGTCTTAACACAGAGAATTTCTGATCTTTAAATTATTTCACTACATCAAATATGAATAGCGAAAGTGTGGTTTAATTTTATTCCTCTCAAACCCTGCAATGTAATTAAGGGGCCTAAATGTTGAAAACCATTTATCACACCAAATTTAACCTAATATATATACTGTGCCTGCAATGTCTGCCAGCTGATGTTCTAAGATGTCCCATGTAGTATCTAAATAGTAAATACATGTTTCCACAATATCAGGAACACGTTTTAATTGTGATCTTGACCAGGAGTCTGATGAAGTCTAATGTTAACTGCAGTGAACTCTTAGCCAGTTCTATATAGAGGAAGTCCTGTGAGAATGCATGTTAAATAAATTAATTACACTTTAGCTATATTAATTACATATTAATCTCACTATCTTTTTGCTCCACCATCTGTCATATGATATGGCAGTTAGTCAAGTCACAACTGGTAAACAGAATTATAAAAAAGGGATTTGTAAAATTTATAAAATAATTAGATAATTTCCACACCAGTGGCATTTATTTTACAAAACCAGGGGTTTTTCCCACTCAATTTTGTATCACACCAACTCCTCATAAACTCATAAAGACAAGGTAGGAATTCCTATATATCCAAATAAAGAAATGGCCGAAGTGACATTCAAGAAGATTGTTATCCTAGCAGAATGTAAAACAGCCTAGAGCAAGGAAGTACAAATTAAACTCACAGTGCCATTCATTTCTTGGGACTGCCATTGCTGTGGTTTGACTCTGCAGGCAGCTAAACAGCTCAGCCATTTGCTCACTCCCCTCTAGTGGGATGGAGGAGGGAATCAGGAAAAAAGATAAAAGTCATGGGTTGAGATAAAGACAATTTAATAGGACAGAAAAGGAAGGGAAAATAATAATAATAATAAAATAATAATGATAAAATAACATACAAAAGAAGCGATGTACAATGCAGTTGCCTACCACCCACTAACCAATGCCCACCAGTCCCCGAGCAGTGAGCTGCCACCTCCTGGCCAGCTCCCCCCAGTTTATATACTGGACATGATGTCATACAGTATGGAACATCCCTTTGGTCTGTTGGGCTCAGCTGTCCTGGCTGTGTCCCCTCCCAGCTGCTTCTGCACACCCAGCCTCCTTGCTGGCAGGCCAGTCTGAGAAGCTGGAAAGTCCTTGACTAGCTGTAAGGGCTGCTTTGCACAAAGTAAAACATCAGTGTGTAATTAACATTATTCTCACACTAAATCCCAAACACATCACTGCACCAGCTAGTAACTCTATCCCAGCCGAAAGCAGGATGGCCATGTATTGATTAAAAAATGCCATTTTTCTTGCTCACAACAGTCTTCCCGTGCAAAACACTCTCTTTGAGCTTTCTGTTTGGAATAAAACAAAAATTGTAGAGATAGGCAAGTCAGAATCTTGTTCAGACAGGTTCTGCTTTCAAGAGGTGATTCAAAATTATTTTGGAGCATGTACAGACTCTGAGCCTGTGCATGTTTGTAGCTGCAACTAGCTTTTGGATTGCTGTTTATGAATATAAATGGTGAAGACTAAGAACTGGAAGGCTCCAAAAAGCTATCTCATTAAAAAAAATGAGTCTGATTCTCCCTTTAAAATAAATAAATAAATAGAATCCCATCACAAGCTGCATAATGCCTGAATTTTGCAGCATACCTTAAAGTCAGTAGGCAATTCAAGGGGATAATTTACCTTTAAAATCAGGAATTCCATCGCAATTGCCTCTGCTGTAATTATATACCTAGTACTGCTGCACAGACAAGAGTAGAGCAAACAAAATCAAAGAACAAGTCAGCATAAACCTCAAGGACTGATGACAAGGGCAACGGCAGAAAGATGCTGGGGAGGAGTGCCTAATGCACCTTGCAACTATATAACATCATAACATATATAACAACATAACAACATATTGGTGACCTGCACATGAAGCATGACAATAAACTACAGTGATTTCGTCTTGTCCATGTTACTGGCCTTTGTGCCCAAACCTCTTCTGGTAAGCTAAGCAACGCCAGGGTAGAGTTCAGGCAGAAGAGTTGTTTATATAGACATATAAATGTACTATGACTGTGCAATGTCCATTTTTTAGCACTGTCTCTGGAATGGTTTAGGACCACAATAACTAGCTTTATCCCAAACTTTCAAGTATGATTTTGAGGACAACATAATCCAGAGACTGTTACACCATTTCTAGTCAGTTTTATGTAAGACAGGGATTGTTTTATTTTAATAACACAAATGAGATTTTCTATTATAAGCACAGCCCTTTGCATAGCTTTCCCCCATCTCATTTAGTATTTTCTCAGGCTATGCTCAAATAAATCAACTTTGACCTTTATTTCTATTCACTTATATGTAATACATGCATGACAAGCTATGATAAGCTTAAAAAAGCCCAAGGTCACCTACATGAAATTTAATCTTTATCAAATGTCTTTATAAGTCTTTATAAACAGAATTTGACAGGTGGGAATGACTATTTAACACCATTGAAAAAACTAACCTATTAAAAGCCATATATGGAGTGTTTGATTACTGCAATATGCTGCATTTGAAATTCATGTTTTCTATTAATAGAAGGACCAATTCTTCAACTGTTATATATTCATATTGACAGTAGTGCATGCTAAATGGGGCAATGTGAATCAGCTATGCTTTTTGTATAAAGGACTATTGATGAAATTGGAGGACAATAGTTTGAATCCACATATCTCATTTCTCTGCTTTTGATTCCTTAGAATCACCCACAGTTGTGGAAATGCTACAGATTTGCCTCTGTCTTGATTTAAGGTTCAAATTGAAAGTAGTTAATTTGATCAAGTTAAGTTTTACATTTGTTTTCATTATCAGTTCAGTTTTGAAGGATTAAATGCTTGCTTTCAGGTATTCTAATAAAGTTTTAAAATCAGAATCAACTTAAAATACCTTTGCCATAAATACTTCTCCAGCTTGAAACTGCAAACAGAATCAAGGGATTATCATGGCTACAATATGGCTATTTAGTTGGACGGCTGTCTGAAAAAGAATAGCACAAGCTAACAAATAAATTAGATTTTCTGTTGCATCAAGCGAAGAGGGGCCAGCAGGTCAAGAAGGGCCAAGAGGATGATCAGAGGGCTGGAGCACCTCTTCTACGAGGACAAACTGTTCTTTGGACACATTCTAGCATGTCCATATCTTTCTTGTAATAGGGGCTCCAGAATTGGATGCAGTGCTCCAGGTGGGGTCTCACGAGAGTGGAGTAGAGGGCGAGAATCACCTCCCTTGACCTGCTGGCCACACTTCTCTTGATGCAGCCCAGGATAGGGTTGACTTAGTCTACTACTAAAGTATCTGTTGGGAAAGTGTTCTGAATTTTTCTGTGAGAATTATTTTTTGTTCTGTTAGAGATAGATATTGAGCTGTAATCATTGTAAGATTAATTTTACAGTGACTACTGCATTGTGGCATTCAATTTAATATGATGAAAATTGATGAGATTTACTAATAAAATGTTCCTGTGTAATTAAAATGTTTATTAGACATTCCTAATTCAGGAAATCTCTTTTTGTTTCATGAAAAATCCTTAATTTGTATTTTATTTCACAGTAAATTTTCAAATAATCAGTAAGGCAGAAAATAGGATTTGTATACAAAGGAAACATGTATTTAAAACCTAATAAAATAAACAACTTGGGTCAGCAAAATCCAAACCATTAATGCCTTATTACTACCTGAAACTTTCTGCCTAAAACATATTTCTTGGTTTTCAGTACAACTGAGACCACATGAACTTCAGCCTTTTACAACCCTTTAAAAACCCAGGTGCATGCCCTGCTTGTAAATTTATAGTGACTCAATCATTATCAGAAATTCATAAAGTGTATTTATAAAACAGAAACATAGAAAATATATTGCCTGAAAAAATATATATTTTGAATGTACAGACTTCCTTTAGTACTCACAACTTTACACCTTTATTAGAAAAGCTCCACAGAGTATAAGAATATATTCTAGCAACCTCTTGTTGGCTTTCACTAAGTATGTATTCATCTTGTGTGTCATTGGGAACAGCAGTCAAACACACACTGCATGTGTTCATCTAAGACCATATTTTTTTCCAATACCTGCTTATTTACCTTAAAATATTTGGTTTTATTTACAAGGTTATTTGTTCTCTTGTACTTAAACATTTACACTTGTCGTTGTGGCTCGGCTGGCAGAGAAACTGGGATTATGTACATATTGCCAGTTGCCAAAATACTGATATAATATGAAAAATTTTCATTTAATGCTTCTGCCTATCAGACTTCTTGCAAGAGCCTTGTGTCCTGTGTCCTTTAAGACAAAGCTAGAAGAGCAGAAAATACTAAAATCTGTTTTGAAGAAAACTCAGTTTTGTTTAGAAGTGTGATTATAGCTGCTACTTGAAACATGTGCTATGTCTCAGCAGAAACAAAAGAAACCAGATACACATATACTTACATATATTCACATAACTGCCTGTGTTTGTTTGTGGATATGTCTATACAGCATATACACATATAATGCTGAGACCAAGAAGACATTAGGTCTATCTGTTTACTAGTACTCTACTGAAGTCTTAAGGCTTCCTTACCCAGCAATTATTCACAGGATGTCACAAGATCAATACTAAAGTCCGGATGAGGAAAAATAGTATGTATGAGTCTACTCTTAAAAAAAAACCCTAGTCATTCTCACAGAATTACAGAATGATAGGGGTTGGAAGGGACCTCTGGAGATATCTAGTCCAATACACCTGTAAGACCAGGTTCACCTAAAGCAAGTTGCACAGGATGACATCTAGACAGATTTTGAATGTCTCCAGAGATGGAGACTCCACCACCACTCTGGGCAGCCTGTTCTAGTGCTCTGCCACCCTCAAAGTAAAGAAGTTCCTCCTCACATTCAGATGGAACTTCCTATGTTCAAGTTTGTGCCTGTAACCACTTGTTCGGTCACTGGGCACCACTGAAAAGAGTCTGGCTCCATCCTCCTGACACCCACCCTTTAAGTATTTGTAAGCATTAATAAAAATTGCACAGATTCAAAGTTACTCAATATGAGCAAAAGGTTTCTGGTGCTTTCAGTGAAGATACTCCACATAGATATTTTCACAACAATATCTACAAGTCTATTGTCTCTTCAAGGGATTGATCTTTTCAGCTGACTCTTCTAAACAATGAGTTAAGACGCTCAGGACTCCACAGGGGGATAGGATAACATACCCATTACAGATATGTGAAATAGTATAAGAACTAAATCCATCTGTCATATATTTTAAAAGACAATAAAATATATGTAATTTTTTAGCATGATTATTTTCTGCAATTCATAAAAATTGAAATCCTCTGAAAAATTTTATTGTAAGAAATATAAACATTCTCACCTGTCCGCAGTGCTCACAGAAAGCTGTGCAGAATCTAGGTAAGTCATGTATGTGGCTTCTTTAACCTTTTGGAGCAAAATTTACTTGCCTGCCTGTAGGAATTTAGGCTCTGAGTACTATCCTAGATTTTGCACTGTGGCCTTCAATGACAAACCTCAGCTTTCTGCCTAACTGTAACTTCATTTTCACAAAAAAAACCCCCCAAACCAAACATAAACAAAACAAAAAAAAAAACAAACAGCAAAAAGGAAAAAAAAAAAAGATTTTTTTTTAAAAAAAAGCTTGTTTGGAGGTTATGGTTCTTTAAGAGTCCTTGGTTGGCACCAGCCCCTGAGTAATGAGGAAATGTCCAACTCAATAACTATAGTATGGGTTGAATCAGCTCACAGAAAATGCAACATTGGAAGAAGTGCTGACTGGTTATTTCATAACTGCTAGATGTGTCATTATAAACTGGAAGTTAATCAATTCTGAAAGTAATTGTGGAGCACAGTTAGGAACGAAAAGCTGACCTGAGCAGGGGAAAAACATGTTCTGAAGTGGTGAAAGAGGGACTCAGCANCGAAGTTCATATAATATCTGATGCAAAATACTAGTTCCAGGTTTACTGATGAATTAGAGAACTAATTAGAACATCCTGAAGCTGGTGAGGGTAATAGCAAACCATAATTCAGATATGAAAAAAAACCAAACCTCTAACTTTTAAAAGGTACACAGAGCAGATGCAAAAAAGTTGATAAATTTTGAATATTCCAGAACTGTCTTGGAACTAGAAGTACAAAGGTAGCTGTCCATTTACTGTGCAGCATTTCTCTCTGTTCAGACTGATGGTGAGCTCTTCTTTTAAAAGGTACATGTCAGATAAAGAGCCCAGGAACCATTCAGCAACAAAATTCAAGTACTTCTAAGGCTCCGATTCCCTTTCTGTCAGATATCTTCCAATATTCCATCTATTTGCTCAGACAGGACATGTGCAACTCATTTTTCCCACCTGGAAAACAGAGGCATGTTGCAAAAAGCATGATATGCAAAGCTACAGTAAAGTTCATGCCAAAGAAAAGTCTCATCTTCCACCTAGATTTGTTTGCTAACCTCTGGAATATTCAATAAAGTAGAGGAACAAATAGAGTTCAATCTCAAAGAGATTTTTTAAAATAAGGTGACTTGTTTCTCTGGTATATATACATACCAAATTATTGATTAAAATATCATGTTTCTGAGAAGAAGCTTGAGATCAAGTAATATAATTATTGCTACAGCAACTGAGACTGAAAGTTATATAGTTTCCATCCTTAAAGGTTTATGAAACCAGAGTGAATAAAGACCTGAGCATCCTGTCTGATCTCACTGTTGAACATGCTTCAAGCAAGAGTTTGGAGGAAATACTTCTGAGACCCCTTCTTAAGTGACTCAATGAATTAGCTGCAACCATCTCTCCAAAACTAAACACAAGGTCTAATTAACAGTGTCTAAACACATCCTAACTTTAAAGGCAAAGTTTTCCACCAAAGTTTTCCTAAAGGTGGAGTCCAGAAACATGTACATGATTCAAATCAACATCTCTAAAAGTCTGTGGAGTTCATATCTAGTATCTTCAAAGGATCACTCCTCCCTGACAAGGAAGAGGTTAAGTAGCATTTTACTCTGTAAAGTTCTATTCTTTTTAGTAGGACTAAAACTAACTACAGCTCTGTGGGTTTAAGGGCACCAAAAATCAGTGACTGCAGGTTCTGTCACCTTATGTCCCAAAAGTCTAACTATAGGAAGTAATGAAAACTCAGAGCCAAAAGTCTACTTTTATGTGTAAACACATAGTAACAATGTGCACTGCTTCTTTGAGTAGTGCTGCTCACAAATACAAATTAGGGTTCACAAATCTGGTGGGTAGAAGCCCAAGAGCAGTACCATTTCTACCTTTTCTTTTGCCAAGCCCTTGCATCAATGTCACATTGACTTTAATGGAAGTGCAGAGGTGCAAAGTGCCACACAGTGTGACTGAGCCCACCAAAAGGCATTTGAGTACTCCACACACAAGCAGAGTGTCAGCAGAAAGATGTGGTGGGCAGGACACTCTCATTTGGGCTTATGTAAAGTGTAGTCCTACTTTTTAGGCTGAATTCTTTGACTTGATCCTCTTCATGAAAGAACTAGCTAGCAACTCATAAGCCACTGGTTGAAAATTACCTCTCTTATTAAAGCCAAAAAGCATATTTTAGCACAAATGCAGAGATTTTTGTGGTTTTGAATAAAGGTTTAACTTTGCCCTTGTCTTCC